>MU223028.1:144748-159427 GCA_018584345.1 Thuja plicata | reverse complement strand
TGAACTATATTTTGAATTTGCATTTTGTAATTCAGTAATTCAATGTGCTGATTTTCTTTAGAATCGTGAACATAGATCAATGATCAAGTATACTGTATACAGATTCATACTATGAAATGATATATATATGTTTGAGAATGTATACTGTTTTAGAACTATGTATATTTCTCTTATTATTTTTATATATAATGCATATAATATATATATATATATATATATATATATATATATATATATACACACACTCACGAATCCCTACGAACCCAAACGGCAAAAAAAAAAAATCACGAATCCACGAACCGGATTCGCGAGCCCGAATCCGTCCCCAAACCCGAATTGGCAACTTAGATTGTAACCCATACTGACCTTATTTGTATTGAGCTAATAAGTATTGACCTTATTTTACCCCTACTCTGGAATAGATCTTATATGTTTTCATTGATTGTAAGTTAAAGGTGAACAAGAAGATGGTAAAGATTGCGAGAGAGTGCTTAACACCGGGCATTTTTAGTTAATTTTGGCAGATTGTAAAAAAAATTCATCTCCTTATGCTTAATTGAGTATACCATTTTTACTTTCTCATACATAGACAGTAAAGCGTCACCTGTTGTCCTACTTAGGACTCGTTCTTGATTACATAGAAATCACAGACATTGCAATAGATCTACTGGATATTCTTATAAGGAATAAATCATATACAGAAGCCCTCCTTTCCCCTTATCGAAATATCCACGTGATGCGGCCCTAATAACTATGGCACCCAAAGGACAACTCAACCGTTTATAATCAACAAAACATGATAATACAAACGACAAAAATATGCTCTTACCAGTGAAATCCCATCCTTAATGAACGTCCACTCCTTTAAAACGAGAAAGGGTTTGAATAAGAACAAATTCACAACCTGCAAATACAATTAAAACTTTTAACGGAAGTTCAGAAGGCTTCCGTAATTTATATTCAACTTGCAAAAGTAGTTCACACAGAGCACTCAAAAGTTCATCATTGACATTTAAAAATTAAGCATACACTAATTCAGCCATAAAACGACGTAAAACAAAATTTCGTGTCGAATTATCTGTCATAATTTTTAACCATAAAGACCCCTAAGCTTCCAAGCTGAAAGCATCTAGAGTAAGTGAATTTCCAGAGCCGAGTACTGTTGAAGCATCAGAAGTAAACTGATTATTAATGCACCAATTTCAACTTAATTAAATTAATTCTGCGTGAAATAACCGAGCATTTTCCTGCACAGAAATTGTAAAATAAATTTATGCAGATGAAATCTAAGAAATATACAATTTCTACCTCCTCCTGCGACGACTTGAATTTAAGTTCAGACTAGCGCACCGTAGGTAGATGACGCGTGAATTTATGGATCGGGTTCGGACACGGGAGGAAGTAAGATTATTATCCGAAATTCAGGGCGTATAATTAAGGCTTTGCTTTATTTTTTGCTATATTTAGGTAAAATATTTGAAGAGATATTATATTTTATTGCTATTGTTATTGAACAACTTATATATTGTAGTTTAATATTTGAAATTTCATTGATATTATATTATATTTAACATTTTGCATAATAATAAATATTAATTAGTAATATAATATAAATTTGTTATTGTTATTGAACAACTTATATTTAATGAGTTCTTATATGGAAATGATGGTGCTCTGCAACGATTTTTGGCTCGTTGTTTTGAGCGCTAGGGCCACCTAACTCTAGCCATGCTTGCGCAGAGGGTTCGATTTGCTTTGACTGTGGAGGCAGAGTGGGGTATTAATTGCAGACAAGAGGGGACAGGTTTCTCTTTTTTCTTACCATTCTGAAATTGTTTTTTATTTAAATGCGAAGGGTGGTTTTAGGGTTTTTTTGGTTCATGCCCGTCCTTAAAGGGTGGCGTGATTCTTCTGATGGAAAGCCCGAATCGGCATTGAGTCATTGCTTATTAGGTATGTGGTGGTATTCTTGTTGCATGCAAACAAGTTTGAAGAGGGTTTTGGGTGTGGATTTTGCAGCTTGGTTTTTTTGCCTTAAATGGCAAAGCTTGGGGACATCTTGGGAAAGTAGAGTCGTCTTTTCAAAGATGTTGTGTTAAGGGGATGCTCTGCTCCTTTCATGTGTGAAAACCTTTTTTTTTATTCAAATAGTATGGGAGAAAATTCATTACACATGGAGAATTTTAGACCTACAAAGGTTGATGAGCCTCTCAAAAGGCCATCTTTTCCATGTTGTTTACTTTCTTTTTCAATAGTTTGCTTTCAGAACAAAGACTTTAAACTTATGGTTTTATATATTTTATATATGTAAGAACATAAGTAGGTAAAATGGATGGTAAAAACATGATATATTTTTCTTAGAGTTGATGGATAGAAGTTGTAGGATATAAGTAGTTGCATGCTAAATAAATAATACTATCTCCTATGCTATGTTTAAGGGCAGTCTCCTTCCTGTAGCCGAATGTTGTGCAAGAATATCGAATGGAAACTAACACTTCTTTCTTAGTATTAAAATGATAAAATATATTTATGTGTCGGAAGTTGTGTATGCTAACCATTTTGTAGGAATCAAGTCATGGTGCATTCAAGAATACCAGCATGGTGTTGAAGGGGTCAGCGACAGTTGTTACCCACAAAAGCGCCAACATAAAACAAGGAATTAAGTAAAGCGGTTGAAGAAGGGCGTGTTGCGGGACTTTCATGGAGGAACAAGTCAATTCAGTTCCTAAGTAAACACCGTGCGCAGATATAGAACCACTACATGCTATATTCTGGGAAGAGCTTGAAGACTTTCTGTTGTTGTTAGATATTTTATGTTATGAGCACGTTGTATCCATTAGTGATCATCATTAATGGAGTGATCCTAGATTTAGGGAGTAGTGTAGTTTCTCTTTAAATAAGTCAACTTTTGTAGTTCTCAAGAGTCGGGAGCTAGTTGATATAATTTCTGGAATAGAAGTGGACATTGTAATACTGTTTTTACTTTCCAAGTACATTTTCTCCATGAATGAATAGAGTGCATAATTTGAGTTTCAGTCTCTTATCTTGATTGCATTTATATTCACTCATCCAAGGGGGCCCACTTGGTGAGTGAATTTTTTTATTAGATTAGAAGTTATTCCCTTGATCATTAAGAAGTAAATAAAACTCTATTGTTCCTACAGCCACTGGTAACAGAACTGGTGGACTGTTCCTGCAGCATAGGCGAATAGAGTAACCCCTATTCATGATTACTATTTTCTTAGAGTAATTGCATTCACTTTAGATAGTATATATTCCTGAAGCATAATGTATTTCAATTCCAAGTTTATGTCCCTAGTCGATAATTAAATGAGACTAAATAATCTACTTAGCAGCCAATTAGGGTGTCCAATCCTGAAGTAGCAGTCCAATGCTATGTGTTTCTAAGACAATTGTTTAGCTAAGCATTTTTGGCGCCGTTGCCGGGGATGGTGTTAGTTCAAACCTACTTTGGTGTTCATGTTTCCAGTTTTCATAATCTAGGATTTCATTTCAAGCAATCTTTTTATGTATAGAAGAAGAGATCCTTGTGGGAGATTCCTTCCTCGTCAATACCAGGCTGAACCATTTGACCTTTTTAATCCTGAGCCTGAAGAACCCCAAGTAGATAGTGAAGAAGAGGACCTATTTGAAAACCCATTTGCTGATGCCCAAGGAGAAATTTCATCACCTTTGTCCTCCGAAGAATCGCTACATTTGGAAGTCCTTTTTTATGAGCCTGAGTACCAAGACAACCCATTAGCCCTTATTATCTATCAGCCTCAACAACCACAATAGCCAAGACCTCCTCCAAGGATGGCTCAACCTACCTTTCCCTTCCCAATTCCTCCTCAACAAGGTAACCAGAACCTGAAGAACATTCCAGCCACTGCATTACCAAAATTCTACGGACTTATCACTGAAGATCCAGAGACCTTCCTCTTCGAGTTTGACATTCTCTGTAGGAGCTACGACTACACAACTGATGCCCATAAGCTGAAGTTGTTTCCGTCAACTCTTAAAGAGGTTTCTCTAAGGTGGTTCATAAGCCTCGGAGCTAATGTTGTATCAAATTGGAATGCCATGAGCAACATGTTTCTTGACAAATACAAAGAGTACTGTATAGGACGGGATTTAAAAGGGGATGACATCTTCAAGATGTCGCAAAAAGAGGATGAAACCTTGGAAGACTATGTTTCCAGGTTTATGTTTAACCTGCAGCGCAACACTCAACACCAGTTGAATGAGGAATCACAGAAGCATCTATTCCTCAAAGGTGTCAATGATGGGAGCATAGAGGTTTTGGACCTTATGGTTTGTGGGGATATCACTCAGAAGAACTGGGCAGATATCAAGACCATATGTCTAAATTACTCAAGAGCTGCAGTAAAAAAAGGAAGAGGACTAAGGGACCTACCTCATAAGACCAATGGCTCCAAAGTGTCTAAGATAGAGTTGTCCAACCTCCTATGTGATTTCAAACAGGACATTATCAATGACGTGGCCACTCAGCTGGACACCATGCAAGCTCGAAGGAAGAAAGAGGATGCAGATGCTATGTTGGCTGAATTCCGCTCCCACTGCAAAGAGAAGAAAAGAAACTGTAAGTGCAAAATTGTTGCATCTATGGACACTACCTCAATGCCCACCGAGTTCAAGGCAATAGATGAGGAGAATGACGAGGTCTTTTACGTGGCACAAAGGCGACCATGGGCTCAGAGACAAGGTATGCCTCAAGACCCCCTAAATCATTTTGGTTATAATAATAATAATTGTAATTAGTGGAAAAATCAAAACCCCCATAATTCTATTCCTCAAGGACATAATTGGAATAATAACTGGCCTAACCAACAACCACAGAATAACCAAAATTTTTATCAACCTCAGTAGAGCCAGAACTTTCAATAGTAGTTTAATCAATACCAGTAGTAGTTTAACCCGTACCAACAACAATTTAACCCTTACCAGCAGCCGCAACAGAATAACCAATGGCAACCACATGGGAACTGGCAACAACAACCTCAGTGGGGACCCAATCAGCCTAATTAGGAGCAAGCTATTATGCCTCCACCTCAGCAACAAGCTATTATGCCTCTGCCTCTTGCAGCCAATAATAGTCCTCAGAAGCCACAACCACCTGCGCAAACAAATCCAAATCCTAATAACAAGCAACGGGCTTATTCACTGCAAGTGATGACATCCACCTAAGATCAGGAACCACATTGCCTGCACTAAGAGCACCCATAATAACTGATGTTTATGATACTGAGGAAGTTTCTGACAATCAAAATATTGTTGTTACACTGCCTGTTCTAGCTGAGAAAATTCCACCTTACCCGCAAAGATTGGCCCACCCTTCAGCAATCCCTAAAGAGAATCCTATAGCAAATGACCTAATTGACCAACTGAAGAAAATTATTGTCCAAATACCGTTATTAGATGCCCTCAAGGAAATTCCAATTTATAATAAAGCAATCAAAGAAGCCTGTATCAAGCACCCTGGTAGGAAAAAGAAAGATCCTGATACTGTCCATGTTCTTGGGCAGCTTTTTGATCTTATGCTTAGTAAAGTCTTGATGCCTAAATACTCTAATCCCGAGAGTCCAATAGTTACCATTCACATTAATGGTATACAAATACAAAATGTCTTGGTTGATTTAGGGGCCTCTATTAATGTTATGACTATGGATGTGTTGTTACGAATTAGTATCATTGGATTGAGGGAAACACCAACCATTCTCCAGTTAGCTGATAACTCTAATGTCAAACCAGATGGCATGGTAGAGGATATTGTTGTCACACTAGATTCATTGGACTACCCCTCAAATTTCATCACCCTGTCCCCCAAATCCATACTAGAAGGGTACCCATTAATCCTAGGAAGGCCTTGGTTAGCCATAGAAGATGCTTGCATTGCATGTCGCTCAGGAAAAATGGCCATATCTGATGGTATTAATACCAAGAAATTAACTTTGTATTCTCCAGCCAAACCCCAAGCTGAACTTGACCAAGTTGTCTGGTCGGATCTAGGAGATGCTCCCCTCGAAGCCAATTTAGTACAACAGCTTATTGTTATTAGTAGAGATCCATCCATGGCCTCACATGAGGAAGATGACATACTAGTGGCGATCCTTACAAACCAGTATGGCTCTGAAGAACCCTCATGTCATGTCCCTGACTGTTTCCTATAAACCATATTGCCCAAGAAGTCCTCGTCTAAGTTTCCTGCAGCACCTGATTATCTCCACACCTTGTTGCCCCATGAAATAAAGTTACCTTCATTTGCAGAGGTTCTTATGTTGGATAAAGTTAAAAGAGTACCAATTGCCTTAGGAAAGGAATTGAATGTCAATAAGAATCTCACTGAATCTCAAATGTCTAGCCTTCTCCAGCTTTTAAAAGAGAGTCAGCAAGCTTTTGCATGGGAAAATATTGACATGAAGGGACTTGATCAAAAATTGTGTACCCATAAAATCTATATCAAACCTGAGTCCAGACCTATTAGGCAAGCTCAAAGAAGAATAAACCCTTCCCTAAGAGATATAGTAAAGGTCAAATTGCAAAAACTCCTCCAAGCTGGCTTTATATATCCTATTTTTGACAGCCAGTGGGTCTCCCCTCTTGTAATTATCCCAAAGATAGATGGCAAATGGCGAGTTTGTGTGGACTATAGGGAGCTTAATAAAGCCACCAAGAAGGATCACTTTCCACTGCCCTTCATTGACCAAGTACTTGACAACCTTGCTGGTAAGAAGTATTTTTCATTCCTGGATGGTTTCAGTGGCTACAACCAGATCTAGATATCACCAGAAGACCAGGATAAAACAACATTCACCTGTCCATGGGGAACATTTGCTTATCATGTTTTGCCATTTGGATTATGTAATGCACCTGCTACATTTCAGAGGGCCGTAATAAGTATTTTCTCTGACATTGTTGCTGACTGTGTTGAGATATACATGGATGATTTCACTGCATATGGAACTACATTTGAAGAAGCTCAAGATAATTTGGGAAAATTTCTTAAAATGTGTTAGGACTACAACCTCTCAATTAATAGTGAGAAGTGTTATATGATGATGGAGGAGGGAGTTGTCCTAGGGCATTACCTCTCATCATTTGGTATCCAGGTTGATCCTGCAAAGATTGCAGTCATCCTTACACTCCCAACTCCAGCAAAGCAGAAGGATGTTTAGAGTTTTCTGGGTCATGTCGGTTACTACAGGAGATTTATCAAGAACTTCAGCCAACTTGCCGCCCCATTGTACAATCTGTTGAAGAAGGAAGAATAATTTGAGTGGACATTTGACTGTGAGCTATCATTTCAGCAATTGAAAGATATGTTGACATAGACCCCTATTCTTAGAGGACTTGACTGGAATTTTCCCTTTGATATCCACACTGATGCATCTGACTATGTCATTGGGGCAGTGTTGGGACAGAAAGAAGGTATAGTTGAGCACGCCATTTATTACATAAGAAAAAATTTGCAAGGTGGTGAACTAAATTATACTGTTACTGAGAAGGAACTGCTTGCTGTAATCTATGCACTAAATAAATTTAGATATTACATAACCGGTTATGAAGTATTTGTTTATACTGATCACTCAGCAATCAAATACTTGATGAATAAGCCTGTCATTTCTAGTAGGTTAGCCCGCTGGTTACTCCTCATACAGGAGTTTGATATAACTATCATTGGTAAACCAGGAAAAGCTAATGTAGTGGATAATTTCCTCTCTAGATTACAAGTACCTGATGATCCTGCAGCAATTGATGACAGCTTCCCAGATGAGCACCTATTCTCTATTGCAACTTACAATCTATGTTATGCTGACATTGCCAACTACCTTTCTACAGGAAGAACACCACCTTATTTTTCACCGCGTGAACATCGACTGCTGGTTGAGAAGAGTTTCAAATTTTCATGGATCTCTAGATTTATGTTCTACACAAGTCCTGATCAAGTCACCCGCAAATGTGTTCGTGAAGATGAGACCTATGACATCCTTCATGCATGTCATGATGAGCCGTGTGGTGGACATTTTTCCAAAAAAAGGACAACATACAAGGTGTTGACAACTGGTTATTACTGGCCTATATTACATAAAGATGCAGCTAAGCAAACTAGGCACTATGATCGATGCCAAAGGATGGGATGTCCCACCAAGTCTGATGAGATGGCCCTGCAGCCTCAGGTGGTGGTGACACCATTTGACAAGTGGGGCATCGACTTTGTTGGCCCCATTGAGCCATCTTCACATGGTAAGTCTTATATCTTAGTATGCACTAATTACGCCACAAAATGGGTTGAAGCAAAAGCCATGAGGCATGCAAGGGATCATAAGGTAGCAGAGTTTCTCTATGAGTTTATTTTTACTAGGTTTGGTGTGCCTCGTGAAATAGTAACATATCAAGAGGTGCAGTTCACCTCTAATCTTATTATTGAATTGATGAATGAGTACACGGTGAGGCATGGTAAATCTTCACCCTACCATCCTTAGGCCAATGGGCAGGCTAAGATCACAAATCGGGAAATAGAGGCCATTCTAACCAAAACACGTGTTGTACACAAAAAGGATTGGGCTACTTGCCTTCCTGAAGCCATATGGGCTTACCGAACAACTTGGAAAACCACTACTGGATTTACTCCCTTTGAGTTGGTTTATGGAAAATCTGCATCCATGCCTATTGAGTTTCACCATAAGACTCTCAGGACAACATTGGAATTAGATATTAACCTGACCAAGGCACAAGAGGAAAGGATCCTACAGCTCAATGGATTGGATGAATACAGAAAGTCTACACTACACAACACAGAATTGACACAGAAGCAGCGCAAGAAGTGGCACGACCAATTCATCAAGGACAAGAAGTTTTCCATTGGCGATTGGGCCTTTCTCTATGACTCACGATATCAACACACTCCAGGAAAATTTTAGACCTGTTGGTTAGGGCCCTATGAAATAGTCTCAGTTTTTTATAATGGTGTCATTCAGCTATCTACAATTGATCTTGTTAGATTCAAACTCCTTGTAAATGGGCATCGTCTGAAGATATATCACAAGCCTGTGAGTCATCAAGACTTCTTGCAGTAGTTCCAGCAGAGCTTAGACAACTCCCCTCCTGCAGCCAAAGCATTTGGGTCTTCCACCCAGATTTTTGCAAAGCTGTGATTTTATCCTAGCTTCCATAATAAACATTTCACTCCCGTGATTTGTTTTCTCCGCAATAAAAATCCACATCATCTCCTCTCTCTTCCACATGTCCATCCCGCAATATCACTCCATCAGTGCGTTTAGCATAGCAGTACACTCTTCCTATAGCAACTCTTTGGTTAGTAACACATACTTTTGCACATATATTATTTTATTCATTTATTATTTTGAAAAGAGTGTTCTTTTCTTTTTCTTATTCTTGCATGCAACGGCTTGGTGGGACCCATGCCTTACACTTAATTGGGGGGAGGGGTTATTTAATTCATGCTTGTTTCAAAATATTTCCAAATCACTTTTTGCATGTGAAAGGCAAAACTTTATTTCTTTCTTTCTTGTCTTTTCTCGGTGACCGTCGTCATGTGGGAGCTTATATGTCCTTTTGTGATTAAGTCATCGTGATTTGAAAGAAATTTAAAGTTAAGGCTCACTTAATAATGGCATTTTTGCGATGTGTTCGGATGGTGGACCTTAACACACATGAATTTATTTATGAAAACCATTCAAAAAAATGCTTGCTTTCCTGAAATTAAAAGCTATTATGTACTTCAAGTTTTCTCGTAAAAAACATCTTGCGTCCGTAAGAAGTCCTACATTTTCCAGTTTTCTGTAGCGACTGAGCAGTTCCTCCAAAGCCATTTTTTATCATTTGCAATGGGTGGAGACCTTTAGAGGCATGAGCCTATAGATCATCAAGTGTTACTTGGGGACCCAGCCGCCTTTGAATTATTTCAGAGACATGGATGGTTGGATTACTGCTTAAACCTTAATGGCTTCGATGAAGAAATTGCTTTTCAATTTTTGAATACTTTGAACAATGGCTTTGTAGTAGTGAAGGGTTTGAGGATTGAATTCTTAGAAGACATCATGGTGAAAGTTTCAAAGTTTCTGTAGGAAGGAGAAAAGTGGAGTAAGGATATTGACTTGTGCTCAGCCAGGGCACAATTTACCCTACATAGTGACCCACAGTTGGATATTGATAAGAAGCAGGGCACTTCAAGAACATCATTACCCATGGATTTTTTGTAGCCGGCTACATTTATAATATTGTACTTCACCTATGAGGGTCGTTACAATTACCTGCATGGACTGCATTTCAAGATTCTGAGCGTCGTCCGCCATGAAAACAAGCCAGTAAACTTACCTAGTTTTCTTTTTAATATTGTGAAAAGCAGGCGTCTTTTGTTCAGTCAAGAAAAACTCAATCTATTTCTCATCACTGTTTAATTAAGCTAGTTGTAGAAAGGGAGTTAATTAAATAGTCAATTGGGAATTGGGAAGAATTCTTGGCCATGGAAGAATTAGCACCTAGGGCAGTTGGCCCTAGAGGCCAGGGTGTAGGTAGTAGGGTTAATACGACAATGGGGGTTCGTAAAGTAATTCATAAATCAAAACCCATTCCTAAAGTGTCCTCTTCTAGACCTACCTTATCTAGGAAAAGAGCCTACAAAGATAGTACTCATGTTTCTGATAAAAAGAAAGGAAAAACTAGGGAAGATAATGCCACTCCTGACACTTCACCATCCAAGGAAAATAGGCCTGTTGTTATGAAGGATAAAGGTAAAACCATATCTAGAGAGGGTATGACTCCAGAACAACAACCAACTGATAATGAAAATGTGGGTAAGATACCTGAGGAACCCTTGCCTTCTCCCAAAGAGGCGATGCCAGAAGAATCTCCTATAGCCATTACGGAGGAGGTGTCCTCCAGCAGGAAGAAACGCAAGGAACCTATGAGCTCTTTTCAAACCCCTGTCAGGAAAAGTGCTAGACTTTCTGCTAGTACTAGTAAAGCAAACAAAACCCCTGATTCAATTATAAATGTTGAATCCTTTGAATCTGTAGAGAAGTCCTCTTTGGAGGCAATGGCTTCAAAAAGAACAGATAGTGATACCCTATCCCACGACATGGATGATGAAGCTATAGCTAATCCACAAGTTGAATACATTCTTGTAGGTAGTGATAAGGATTCTATAGAAATAGAGGGATTTTTCAATAACTATGTCGGGCAAGATTCTGATGACAGTTTAGAGAATCCTCCCCCTGGTGAATTTCGACCTACAGTAGATGAGGACATTATTGAGGAAGTGTTTGAAAAATTGAACAGAGATGGATTGGATGCTGGTCAAGACAACTGAGTCATCCCAAGAGGATGATTTGATGAAAACCCTTGTCATTTGGAAAGGAAAAGCTTCCATTGATGAATCCTGCCAAGCAGATGATTCAGTGAAAACTAGTGACAAAGGAAAAGGGACTACTTCCACTGAAAAGAAGGAAGTAAAGATCCCTCAACCTGCATCTGGGTGGATTAATATTCTTCAGCAAGAACCCATGCCACCACCAGATTTATCCACACTATTAGCAGCAGGATTAAGTTTGTACCAAAATTTCACATGGGAAAAGACACAATGGGAATCTGAGACAGGAAAATTGAAAAGGATAATTGAGGAATAGGCTTGTCAACTTGAACAAAAAACAAATCAGATTGCAGTATTGGAGAGGATAATTGAGCAGATCACTGAATTGATTCCTGCAACAATGGCATGTAGGTCACCTTCTCCAGTTTATGCATTGTTCCTTAGGGAACAATTTGTTAACTTTCAATTGACAAGGATTGTAGAGGGATTAAATCCTTCTATTTATACACCTCACAAATTTTATGATGCCTTCCAATCAGCACCCATGGCCATCAAGAAGTTTTTATGTGAATTATATTTGCACAATCTAGTTGTGCCCGACAGTAGAGATTGGAATTCACTTCTTTATGTGGGGAATGTTCAGTTGAGGGCAGTAATGTCCTGGATTCAGAATGAGATCAGCAGAGAGCATCAGACTCTGCCATATAGAGACAGTGAAATAGACACACCCCTCATTATGAGACCTAAAGTTTAGAGTTCTAGGAGGACTTTCCTTGATTGGATCTCAATCACAATGAATCCTAGTGGGTCTCGCAAGGTTCTTCCAGTTAGAGAGAAGGTATACACAGATTGGGAACAACATTAATCACAAGATATTGAGGCTGTGATTGCAGCTTGTAGGCAGAGGTGGATAAGGATGCCCCATGACTTAAAAATCAAGGATCCTCATTCTCCATAGAATTTAACTCTTGCTACTCGTCAAGCCCCATGGTTTATAATGTTGGGCCGAACACAACTGCATTACTGGATGCCCTTAAGGTTTCAACCTCCTATTCTCCTACAGCCTTTACTGGAAGTGAATGAAAGCACAAAAAATCATGACATGGTTCATGAAAGACAGAGGTGGGACAGGCTTTGGGACAACCATGGATATTTCAACTATGTTGTTGATGAAGCAAGTGAGAAGACCGCCAATGACCTGAAGCTTAGGGCCAGGATCTGTAATTTCATGATTGTTGGGGACCAACAATAGTTTAGTTGGGGGGAATGATGAGCCTCTCAAAAGGTCATCTTTTCCATGTTGTTTACTTTCTTTTTCAATAGTTTGCTTTCAGAATAGAGACTTTAAACTTATGTTTTTATATATTTTATATATGTAAGAACATAAGTAGGTAAAATGGATGGTAAAAACATGATGTATTTTGCTTAGAATTGATGGATAGAAGTTGCAGGATATAAGTAGTTGCATGCTAAATAAATAATCCTATCTCCTATGCTATGTTCAAGGGTAGTATCCTTCATGTAGCCGAATGTTGTGCAAGAATATCGAATGGAAACTAACACTTCTTTCTTGGTATTAAAATGATAAAATATATTTATGTGTCGAAAGTTGTGTATGCTAGCCATTTTGTAGGAATCAAGTCACGGTGCATTCAAGAATACAAGCATGGTGTTGAAGGGTCAGCGACAGCTGTTACCCATAGAAGCGCTAGCATAAAACAAGGAATTAAGTAAAGCGGTTGAAGAAGGGCGTGTCGCAGGACTTTCACGGAGGAACAAGTCAATTTAGTTCCTAAGTAAACACCGCGTGTGAATATAGAACCACTACATGCTATATTCTGGGAAGAGCTTGAAGACTTTCTATTGCTGTTAGATATTTTATGTTATGAGCACATTGTATCCATTAGTAATCCTCATTAATGGAGTGATCCTAGATTTAGGGAGTAGTGTAGTTTCTCTTTAAATAAGTCAACTATTGTAGTTCTCAAGAGTTGGGAGCTAGTTGATATAATTTATGGAATAGAAGTTGACATTGTAATACTGTTTTTACTTTCCAAGTACATTTTCTCCATGAATGAATAGAGTGCATAATTTGAGTTTTAGTCTATTATCTTGATTGCATTTCTATTCACTCATCCAAGGGGACCCACTTGGTGAGTGAATTGTTTTATTAGATTAGAAGTTATTCCCTTGTTCATTAAGAAGTAAATAGAACTTTGTTGTTTCTGCAGCCACTGGTAACAGAACTAGTGGACTGTTCCTGCAGCATAGGCGAATAGAGTAACCCCTATTCATGATTACTATTTTCTTATATTAATTACATCCACTTTAGATAGTATAGATTCATGAAGCATAATGTATTTAAATTCCATAGGTTTAGCCATGAGAATCAAGAAGGTTTGAAGCATATACTTTGCAAATACCATTCCAAGTTTACGTCCCTGGTCAATAATTAAATGAGACTAAATAATCTACTTAGCAGCCAATTAGGGTGTCCAATCCTGAAGTAGCATTCCAATGCTATGTGTTTCTAAGACAATTGTTTAGCCAAGCAAAGGTTAATAGACATCTTGCAATGAATGAGACTAGGCTTCTTCTGGTGATTCAACTTGATTATGTTGCTCGGATGGTAGTAGTTATTGTTAGGAATAAGGTGTCTCAACCTTGGATAATTCCTATTCTTATTATTTGTTTTGTAAAATGTATTTTCTTGCAAATAATGTAATTAAGTGTGAGTGTACATGTCTAGTTGGCATGTTGATGTGTCACTCCACTTGATGTGTCGACATCTTGAATTGTGTGTAAGCAGATCATGGCTGAAACGGTTATGACGGAAGTTGCCCTAAAAAGGAAAGTGCATGATATAAGCATTTTTAGGGTTACAGGAAAGGATACGAAAAGAGTGTATTGTTGGTATAATCTGGTGCTACTGGATTTTTCTGTGTGTTTCGATTGTCTCCTGAAAGAACTTGCATTGCAAGTGTGTTGAAGATAATACATTGTGCAGGATTTGGAGTGCTGGGGTTTTTTTACCAAAAGGTTTTCCCTAGGGTAAATCATTGTGTCATTTTATATTTTTTGTATGCATGGTATGTGGCTACAATATCATTGTTAAAGTAGTTAACGAATATGAAATTGTAAGGATTTAAAAGAATTTTCACAATACTTTCCTATAGAGATTAGTGTAGGAAGCTGTTTCCGCACCTGAGTTTCCTTAAAAGTGGTATCAGAGCCTGATCAACTTTTGATCCTAGTTGTTGGGTAGGGTTTTTTGAGCTAATCTCAAGTTGAGTGGGAGTTTTTTGTGCAGAGCATTCTGAATCTTA
>MU223028.1:109660-140709 GCA_018584345.1 Thuja plicata | reverse complement strand
CTTGGATAATTCCTATTCTTATTATTTGTTTTGTAAAATGTATTTTCTTGCAAATAATGTAATTTAGTGTGAGTGTACATGTCTAGTTGGCATGTTGATGTGTCACTCCACTTGATGTGTCAGCATCTTGAATTGTGTGTAAGGAGATCATGGATGAAATGGTTATGACAGATTCCTATGACACATAAGAGCTATTTCTAGAAGATTCAATGACGGGTGAAGACATGCAATGACATGTGGCAACTGATGAAGTTGAGTACTGTACACTCTTCCAATATGACTATCTTTGGAAGTTGCCCTAAAAAGGAAAGCACATGATAGAAGTGTTTTTAGGGTTACAGGAAAGGATACAAAAAGAGTGTATTGTTGGTATAATCTGGTGCTACTGGATTTGTCTGTGTGTGTCGATTGTCTCCTGAAAGAACTTGCATTGCAAGTGTGTTGTAACCGTTGTGTTGAAGATAATACATTGTGCAGGTTTTGGAGTGCTGGGGTTTTTTTTTACTGAAAGGTTTTCCCCAAGGTAAACCATTGTGTCATTTTCTATTTTCTATATGCATGGTATGTGGCTACAATATCATTGTTAAAGTAGTTAACGAATCTGAACTTGTAAGAATTTAAAGAATTTGCACAATACTTTCCTATAGAGATTAGTGTAGGAAGTTGTTTCCACACCTGAGTTTCCTTACAGTTATTTGTATAATCATGCTCTTATTTGTAAATTCATGGGGATCTAAGTGTCTTTACCCTTCTTGGAATTGTGGGCACGTCGCACATGGAACCCGCAAGGAGAAATAAAGGTATTGTTGGCTACCAATGGATACTTTCTTGTTATCTTCTCATGCATGTCAGACAGGAATACAACTTTTGAAGGGGGCCATATTTCTACAATCAAGTTGGCCTTTTCTAAAGTCGTGGCATGCCAGATTCAACCCTATGGAAGAATTACCTTCAAGGGTTCTAGTTTGGGTGAGGCTTTTGTGGTTCCCTCTGGAAATTTGGAGAGATGATATCTTTAACCTTGTTGCAAAGTAGTTTGGAAAGCCAATAGGCCCTGTAGACACCTAAATTTGATTAATATTTTTTATTAAATTTAGTCATCTTACTTGCATTATTGATTAAATAATTATACATTATTTAATGATTAATGTTAGCATTCTAATTGATTAATGTTAACATTCTAATTGATTAATTTAATTAATTAACTACAACCTAATTAATCTAATAGCAACCCATAACCACTTAATTAATTAATCCCTCTTCTTCTATTAATTTAAATAAATAGTTTTATCCATTTAAATTAATCTCTTTAATCCCCTTTATCTCACTTGGAATTAAATAATACATTTAATTCTATTTGAGCATATGGCTCCTAACTTTAATCAACTTCTAACCAACTCTCTAACTACCTAACCCATTGTTTTAACACAACCCAACTCATTCACACATACTAATCTCTCTCAGTCAGTTAATTAACCTTGATTAATTAATTATCCCCTCCACTCATTCTCTCTCCTCCCATCACATCCTCCTAATTCTCCTACTTTCCCACTAATTAATCCTAATCTCTCACCTAATCACTCTCTAATCATTTTCATAATCATAATCAAATGGATTAGCAAACTCAAGTCAACTCTCAAGTCCCATCACATCTCACTCCCCAACTCAAGTCACATGTGACTTGCACACCTCTTACATCCTCTTACACCCTTGTCCCGTCCAAAGGAAAATTTAATTCCTTTTTCACATCCCCCAAGCCTCTTCACACTTCTCCAAATCCCTTCACACTCTCTAAAATGGTCACATTCCTCAATCCTACTCCAACCCCGAATGTCCTCTCAACACCTCTCTCATTGTGAAACTTGTCACAATGCTATGCATTTGAGAAATCACAATTTATGTGCTCTCTCTTGAATGCATCTTGACCCTTCCTCATCTTTGCATCTCAACCATCCATTCAACCTTCCTCTTGCCTATAAATTGAAGGTTCTTTTCCTTCATTTTCATCCATCATTCAAGCAAATTTATAATGCTCCATTGAGAACTAAAATCATAGCACAACACCATCATAATGTCAAAATCACTCCAAATCCTTGAAGCTTGAAGCAAATCACATTGAGCACACTTCCAAAATCTTGGACATATCTACTCATCAAGGAGAGCTTACTAGTTTTTAAGAAGGTTTGCAGATTATTGGGCTTATTATGGTTTTTAGTTCTCTTTTGTCTAATTTAGATGTTTCATAGTTTTAGTGTAGTGTGAGTGTTCTATTAGTTTATTGCATTACTATTACACACACTATTTCATTGCTCACATTTTGGCACGCCTGGTGGGACCCACTTCAAGGGTCCTTTTATTTATCTTCATCATCTTTCCTTGTAAAAAACTAACCCAAAATTTAACATTTCTTATTGTTTAAGTGTTTGGCAAGGGTTTTTTGCAAGTTACAAGAAGCTAGAGCAGACATTTATATTCCCTACTATATCTTCCAAAATTGCACAGTAGCAAAATTTCAAAATCGGCGGGATCACGCGGACAGAAGGCGGGAACGCATGTTGAGTCTATAGGATCACACTCTTGTTGACTGGCCCTTTGTAGCCTGATAGAGGCCTTTTTTATTCTATCTCATATCTTCTTCTTTCTTCTTACTAGTCAGCGAGATTGTTGTTTGACCCTACAGGATCGCGGTTTGACCCTACGGGATTGTTGTCTGACAAGTTGTATGCCTAAGGACATAAATTACTAAAAATATATACACCTATGGGATCTCTTGTTGACCCTATGGGAGCACATATCCATACTTGACCTGCGGGATTGCTTGTATGGCCCGTGGGATTGCTAGTTCCAAAAGTTGTGTTTTCTATTTTGTGTAGGTCATCGGGATTGCTTGGACAGTAGGAGGGATCATTGATTAACTCCTTAAAATATAATTAACTCATAATTTTTATTTGGTGCTTTAAAATTTAACTTTTATGCTTTGTTGGTGCTCAAATCAACAGATTGGATTTCCTGCAGACTTGCCAATCTAATGGTGGGAAACCCAAGTGACTTGGCCAACTAACAAGCTTTAACCAAGGCAAGGTTGAACCTTCTCTAATTTTGGCTCTACAAAACCAAGGTTGGTAAGCCTATACCTTGACTTCTCCTTCAAGGCTTTTTATAGCAAATGAGATACACTTCAAAATTCTCTCTCTCAAGTATGGAAAGGCACTTGAAAGAAATCAAATTGTAATTGATACAACATAAAATTGCAAAAATTGAATGCTTTGTGAGATTTTTAAGAATGCTTTATAAGAATATATATATATAAATTAATGAATGCTAGAATATCTCAACAACATAAAAAATGAACTAAATGACTATATCCAATAATAAATTAGATCAATGCCTATATCAACTTGGGCAATAGAGTCAATCCAAATCAATCCCATGTACAACTTTGCAATACAGTATATATTCCAATACCATCAACTATTTGAATGCTATAGATGCAGAGAGATTAAGTCTATTTATATCTTTGTTAGTTCAAATGAATTTAAATCCTATGGTTGGGAGACCAGTTGAACAAGAAGCCAGAAACACTAATTTTTCACAAACTCCTTGATAATCAAACAATGATATAAGACATATAATATCTCTACACAAACATTTCTAGAATAGCAATTGAAATTCCTTCAATAATTGCAAATGAATAATTGAAATGAATTGAACCTTTTTACCACAAGTGAGACAAAAAAATTTATCTTTTATTGATTTTGAGAAATAATACATTTGGTTCCATGTTGCAGTTCTGATCAAAACTAGAATAAATAATAAAAATACTGTCCTCCACATGGTCTTGGTATCTCTATTTATATAAAATCCAAGGGATGCATACAAGATTCAGACCAATGTGCCTTTTGATAACTAAAACCTAATCCTAAGATCAACAACTGAATATTAGTTACAATTAAAGAGTATTAACATCCTTGTTAGAAATGGTTGTTGACCAAAAGGAGTTAGAATAATGGTTAGTAAAAAATCACTTGTGATTTGTTAGAGATAATTCAAAATAATAATAACTATCAAATCTTCAATATCATGTCTGATGTAATGATGAGTTTGTAATATGGTCATCATGGTACTTCGACCATATACTTATCCGTAAGCATCAGTATAAAATCTACATGATATTAGATATTATTCATGGTATATTAAACAACTTCATCGACAAGAATCAGATTATTAATGTTATCAATCACCTTCTGGCATCATATATCTTTATAAACATTCTTCAACAAATATATGTATGTGATCATCTATCTCAGTCGCGAAGATTGCACTATCTCATCATCAAATATATCCATGGTATCTGCCACCTTTGAAACCCTGCATGAGAAGATAGTGACATATCAAATGATACACAAAACCCCTAACAAATATAAAAATATGATTAATGTATTAAAAAATGACAGAAGAAATCCCCATCAATATTGCCACCCAAGAATTCTTCCTTTTTGACCTTCGAAGACATGTGGTGTCATCGTGTAATTCCTTAATGGATAAAATTCTTGCATCTTCCAATCAAGGGAACACACCTGCCATTGATGCTTTTTGTGTTTTAACAAATGATTATGTTTCTTATAGTCTGTGGATCTAAGATATATGTCAAGATCACGTAATGACTTGAAGAGTAAACAATGTGCATCTCAGCTTTGAGGCATTACGCCAACCGTCGATGCTCATCAAACTCAACCGCCAATTAATCTTTAAACTTTTGCTAATAGTCGATTACCTTTTGTTCTTGATTAAAAGAACACCATCGATTAGACCCATGTGCTGAAAGATTAGAGCTATAGTAACTTGTACTTTAACACTCTTTATAAATGAATTTCATCCTTATCATCTTGCTCGACGAATCATGTGTTGCCATCTGTATCCATGTTATCTCATCCTTAGAACATCTATGGGGCCAGGACATGTGTCGATCAAGCGCATTCCCTTGATGATTAAAGGACGAACATCTTTTCTTTGAGGCATAACTCCTGCTGTAGATATTCACCAAGGTTTAATCATTGATCTGTGTTCATTTACCCATAGCACTTGTGGGTCTGAGACACATGTCAGTATAGCGCGATGCCTTAATGGTTAAAAGTCTTCATCTTGCCAATTGAGGGATAACACTAGCCGTCGGATAAAACTTGAATTTCTCGATGTATACTTTTCTTTGGCCGAGATTTGAGGACACGTGTTAGCTAGGCTTGATCCCTTGAAGGTTAAAGGATGTTTATCTGTTGTTTAAGGTAAAACACCAACTGTCGATTACCGTTAAAGTTTAATCATAGGAAGGATCTATGAAAAGGTATAAAATAATCAATTAAACCATGAAAATACATATAACGGCTAGATTTCTAATTCAAATATAAATAAAGCTAAGGTAAAACACCATATAAAACATAAGAATTTACTTATAAAAGTAAAAGGATACTTCCCTGAGATATTTGGATATGCAAATTAGGGTTCTGCTAGTGGCTCTTTCTAGGGGATGTGTGTCCATACTTGGACATAGAAAGATCTCAACTATCTCTGGAGAAGAATACCAAAATAGAAGTGAAAGAAAAACATCAAAGCAAATAAAACATAACATAACCTAATGAAAATGTAAAGTTAGAAATACTTCCTGTCTCAAGAGAAAAATGACTTTAGATACTGGGCATAAATCAGAAATTCTTGAATGTGGCCTTCTGTGTCTTGTAACAAATAATTTTTTTCTCCTGCTTTATCAAAAATTATTTAAGGTCCTAGCCATAAAGATTCAAAATTTTCATACTTTCCTTTATCTTGATCTTTGGCATTCTACTTCAGCACCCAATCTCACTTCTAAAAATTCCTTTCCTTGGTTCTCTTATCATGCAAAGCTTTCATTTGCATCTACTTTTTAACATTTTTACTGTGTGCACTTCTTCTAATTTCATCTAGTTATGCATGTTGATCCATCCTATTCTCCATGAAATTTATGTCTTCTAATTGTTCCTCTCTAAAAAATTTATATAGAGGGGGTAAATTATTCAAAGGTAACCTAGCATGTTTCCCATTGACCAATTCATAAGGAGAAAACCATGTAGACCTTTTGACTGTTATTATATCTGCCCAAAGTGCCAGAGGTAATCTGGAGTCCCATGCCCTTTTGTTATTGCTCAACATTATCTTTATATTTTTTAGTATATTCTTGTTACTTGATTCTGCCTGACCAGGGGAAGAGTATGGAAAATTAATATCATAAGTACTACAAAAATCAGATAACTCCTTGGATCTAAAACACATGCTATTATCATAAATAATATTGCAAGGAACACCAAACCTTGTTAGTATGTTCTCTGTTGATAATTTTATTACCACCTTGCTTGTAGCTTGTCTAGAGGGTATGGCCTCAACCCAATTAGTAAAGTAATATGTTGCAACTAGAATTCATTTGTGTTGTCCACTGGAGACATTAGCAATTTCATCAATGAAATCTATCTCCCACATTTGGAATGGCTCATCAGTTGATAAAGTTCTGAGGGGTAATGCACCATCATATTTTAATTCCCCTAAAATTTTTTGACAAGCTTCACATTTTCTAACATATGTATAACTATATTTAAAAACATGTGGCCAATAATACCCAGCATGTAATATCTTATGGGCAGTAGTTCTTGCTGAGAAATGACCACCACATACTCCATCATGTAGCTCCTTCAATACTTAATTTGCTTGGTTCATATCTAGACAAAATAAAAGGACACCTTCTCTATTCTTCCAATATAAGTCACCTTGTATCAAAACATACCTAGATGCTTGTAACTTTATTGTCCTTTTTTTATTATCATTCAAACCTTCTTGACATTTCATGTGCTTCAAGAAATATACTATATAAGTATACCAAGGGAAACTTTCAATACTTACTATTCATTTATCAGAGCTCGCCTGATTTACTTGAACTACCTCGAGATTTGATTCAACCATAAGTTTAGCAAGACCTAGTCCTCTAACCAACTTTGTTATTTGGATCTCCATATCAAAATTTTGGATATGATTCACCCATCTCCATCTCCTACATGTAACCTCTGACTGCTTAAATATGTCTTTAATTGTTGCATTTGGCACATAAGCTATCACTTTAGCCCTACCAAAAATGGTCTAAAAGATTTTATTGCTTTGACAAGGGCATAATCTTGTTTTTCATTTATGTCATAATTTAATTTTGCTGCTTGAAGAGTCTTACTAAAAAATTATATTGGCTGCTCATAACCCTCATCATTTTTTTGTAACATAACTACAACAATAGTACGATATGATGCAAAAGAAAATAACTGAAAAGGTTTGGAAAAATCAGGTGTTTTAAGGATTGGATCTTCTTTGATGGCTTTCTTAATACTATAAAATGCTTTTAAAGCCTCATCCACCCATTTAATCTCTCCACCTTTCTTTAGCATCTTAGCAATAGGCTTAATTATCTTTGAGAAGTTTGGGACAAATCTTCTTACAAAGTTTATTTGTCCAAAAGAGGACTGGATTCTTTTAACATTCTCGAGGATTTGGATTTTATCTATAGTTGCAATCCTCTTCAAGTCTATTCTTACACCATCCTTTGATACAATGTGCCCAAGTAACTTCCCTTCAGTTACTCTAAAATGACATTTCTTTGGGTTTAGACATATCCCATATTCCAAAGCTCTTTTAAAAAATTTCTCCAAATGATTACAATGCTCTTCTACCCTTTTTGAATATGTTGTCAGTTCATCTTGATATAAAACCATGATGAGATCAATCAGGCCATCAAAGGTCACATCCATTTCTCTTTGGAATGTTTCTCATGCATTAGTTAACCCAAAGGGAATCCTTGCATAAACATAGGTTCCCCCAGGAGTAGTAAAGGTTCTTTTGTATTGCTCTGACTCTCTGACCTTCACTTGGTTGTAACCTGAGATTCTATCCATCATAGACAATAATTCATTCGCAATAACCTTTTGTAAATGGGCTTCCATATTAGGCAATGCATAGTTATCTTTTAAGGATGATACAGTTAAGTTTCTAAAATCAACACACAACCTTATATCTCCATTCTTCTTTCTAACTGGGACCAAGTTGATACCCATGTAGAATGTCTTATAGGCACTATTATTCATGCATCCCTTAATTTGACAAGCTCTTCCCTCATTTTAGGAGCTAGCATTGAGTTTATAGGACTTTGTCTTTGTCTAAAAGGCTTTGCATCTGGCTTTAGAGGGATTTCATGCTGAAATAAATCATCTTGGTAAGCCTTAAGGTCATCATATGACCATGCAAAAATGTGCCTATATTTTCTTAACAAAGTTATCAAATCAGCTGTGATCGTAGGAGTGAGATTTTTGCCTATGTATACTTCCTTAGGAGTGTGATCATTTCCCAAGTTAATATTTTAAACTTCTTCATACTTATTACTTGTCTTACCCACCTTAATACTTTCTTTCTCATCAAAAACTCCTTCTAGTGCTACCAAGCCTCTGGGAATCTTGTTTGTCTTTAACTGCACAACTTCCTTTCCAAACAAAGTCTCTTTGTCATTCTAATCCTCTACATATTCATTCCAATCTATGTGTTGATCATCATACCTGTCTTCATTCACCAGAAATTTGAGAAGATCTTTGTCATCTTCAAAAACTTTCCAATTCTGCACATTGTCGGGGATTGATGGTCTATTTTTCATCTCAATCATCACAATCTCTTCAAAAGGAACATCAATCAGCTTGATGGCTATATTGGCCAACAAGTCTACAAGGGAATTTTATGATCTTTCTATCTATTTGATTGAAAATGCATCAAAACATTCAATTAAATCCCATATCAAGTTTTTATATTGCTTTAATCTAGGATTTTTGGTAATGAATTTATTTATGACTTGAGAAACAATTAAATCAGAGTCACCATAAACTAAAAGTATCTTAATACCATAAGATTTTTCAATTTTTAAACCAAGGATTAATGCTTCATACTCTGGGATATTATTAGTACATTCAAAATTTAATAAGAAGGAAAATTTTAAAATTTTACCATATGGAGACACAAAAGTGTTCCCAACACCATTACCTTCCTTACTGCATGCTCCATCAAAATTCATTTGCCAAAGTTCTTCCTAATTCTCCTATAAATGCACTCCAATGGAACTATTAATTTCTAGTGTTGGTTTAGTAATACTCACCTAAAAATTATCCATGTCCGAATGGCAGAAGTTTATTGTCTCTATCCCAATGTCTTCATCAATGATATATGGAGATCTTGGCTCCCTATTAATTCTTACTTCGCTTCCATCCACTAGAATAGTAGCATAATACATATCTAATTGGATATGACCACCTACTAAATTAGACCATTGTCTAGATAAAAGCATTCCATAATTAGCAGGCACTTCTACAATGGTAATATCAATTTTATATGACATTTCAAGACAAGAAAGAAATTTAAACTCCACATATTTCATAATACCAAAAACAGGTATAGATTTGTTGTCGATAGCATAACATCTTCCATAAGTTGTGTCAACCTTCATTCCAAGCTCCTTCATAACTTTTGAGGGCACGATGTTAACTACTACTCCTGAGTCTATCATACAATTCTTGAGAAGTTTATTGCTAATAATCAAAGTAAGATAAAAAAGAACCAACTTATGTTCCATTTTGAGAAATAGTAGTTCCTAAATAAACCATTGGTGGTTCTTCATTTATTGGTCTCTGATTAAATTCCTCCTTAAAACATTACCTATATTAGACACCACTTTTATAGTTTCATCTTTGTATTTAGATATTTTCATCATTTCAAATAAAGTAATAGAAATCTTCACCTAAGACAAAGCATTAGATATAAAAGAACTACTATTGGGAATAGAATTACTGACCATTGGTTTCTCCTTTGGATTTTTTAGTTTAGGGGCTTAATGATGATCTACCTATTGACTTATCCTTGCAGTATCATCTTTAATCCTTTGTGTGGCAGGCTAGCTTACCTTCTTCTTTGGTGCCTTGACAAGTATTCCAATAGGCATTCCTTGATCAACATTTGTTGTTCGATTCCTCAATTTGTAATAATTCCTTTCTTCCTCAAGTGTTGCAATGGTATATGTTTCTTTCTCCTCATTTGTGAACCTCCTGATGATTGGCATCTCTCCTTTTTTCTTACCACACTGATATATTCTATTCAAATCATCATGGTACACATAATCCTCCTCTGAAGAATTGTAATTGTCTCTTACCCACATGGGGTCAGATGGGACATTATTCAATGTGGGTTGTTGATCATCGCTTTGTCTTCCTCCTCTTGCATTATTTGTGCCACAACACAATTATCAGGGAGATGTGGTAATGTACAATCCTCACACCAAGGATAAATCTCAACCAAATGGTTGTTTGTTTTCATTAGATCAGGTGTTTCTTTAGTACAACTTTTCTTTCCAGGTTTTTCATATTTCCAATTAGTATTATATGACATATCTTGTAATCTAAATCTGTCATTTTTAGGGAATGATGACCTATCACTCTTGCCTTGATTTGCATTTAGATTTTTTTAGCATATCAATAATTTCTTTAAGATCATCCTTTTTAGGGGCCTTTGGATTGTATAATTTAGTATCATCCCTTTTCTCTATCCTTCCAACAACTTTTTTGTTATTTTCAATAGTGGTGGCAACTTCAAAAGCTTGTTGCAAGGTTGCAGGTCCTTGTGATCTAATCTCAAAATGTGTTTTGCTATCAAATGCACTCAGATAGAAATCAATCAAAAAATAATCAATAGGTCTTATATCTCTTGGTATTCTATTTAATACTTTAGTAAACCTTTTATTAAATTCTGCAATTGATTCATTAACGTTCTTTTTAATGCTAGTTAATTCATGAGATGCAAAAGATGTATCATTATGATCACCAAATTGTTCAATAAATTGAATTAAAAAAATCACACCAGCTTGAGATGGATCCATCAGGCAACCCCCTATACCATTCAACAACATCTTTAGTTAATTACTGGACAAAAAAATTCATGAATACATCCTCATGGTTTCCCTCTAGTTCTTCAATGATGTTTTTTTAAAAATTTATGTTATGTTGTTCAACAAATTCCACTCCATTCCTTGAAAATTTTGGAATGACATTTCTTAATTCATTTGATATAGTATTTGGGTATCTAACTATCCCATTGAAATCAAGTTTCTTATATCTTTCCATCACCATAGGAGCTCTTCTTCTTTGGCCCATATTATGGCAGTTCCCATTCTAACCTCTGAGATTTTGATGATTCATGCCCTGGTGATTTTGACCATTGTTATGATTATTTCTCATATTTTGATACCTTAGATTACCTATGTCATAGTTTTCCCCATTATTTGGTTGTCTCCAATGACCATTCCTTCCATTTCCATTACTGTTCTTCTTACACCTTCCTCTATTGTCTGGTTCAAACAATGAGTTTGTATGATCACTGTTGAAAATTGGCTCCCCATTTTTTTTATGAGGAGGATTGTATTTTGGTAATCCATCCCTTTTTGGTGTCACCTTTTCTCTTGTTCCTTCTTCATCATCAGGCATTGAAACCAACTCACTTCTCTTTATTTATAACCTATCCAAGGCCTCAATAGGTAACCTTCTCAAAGCTTTGACCACTTTTGGATTTTGTTTTCCATACTCGGTCAACTTACTTAATGTAGCATATGTAAAATTATCTTCACCATCATATTCTTCTATCTCTTCTTCTATTTCCTGCACTGGATTTTGATCATCTTTGAAGCCAAATAGGTTTCTATTATCTTCTAAATTGCTTGGATTCTCACAATGGCTTTCTTCATTGAAACCGATGTTCTCCCTGTCGAGAAATCTCTTATGTCCAGTGTACAACATATCTGGAGCTTGTTTCTTACTTCTTCTTAGACTTTTATGTAAATCTAATTCAAACTAATCTTGATGCAAGGATATTCTACCGCACATGAATACTTAGAATAACAAAATTAATTTACCCAGATATAACTACATCAAAATTCTAGAGTCGCCACCTTCTTGTCAGAAGGAAAAAACTATTTGTTGGTCTTCTGGATTCTTCCTTCTAGTAGAGTGCACTTTTAAACAAACTAGTACCATTGCTCTCTGATCTGTAAAATATGAAACTCTGGGTAACTCCACAATACTTATTGTGAGAAACATCCCTGGCAGAGTCGCCAATTTGTTGGTGCTCAAATCAATAGATTATATTTCCTATGGACTTTCCAATCCAATGGTGGGAAACCCAAGTGACTTGGCCAACTAACAAGCTTCAACCAAGGCAAGGTTGAACCTTCTGCAATTCTAGCTCTGCAAAATCAAGGCCGGTAAGCCTATACCTTGAATTATCCTTCAAGGCTTTTTATAGAATATGAGATACACTTTAAACTTCTTTCTCTCAAGTATGGCAAGGCACTTGAAAGAAATCAAATTGTAATCAATACAACATAAAACTGCAAAAATTGAATGCTTTGTGAGATTTATAAGAATGCTTTATAATAATGTATATATAAATGAATGAATGCTAGAATATCTCAACAACATAAAATAATGAACTAAATGACTATATCCAATAATAAAATAGATCAGTGCCTATGTCAAATTGGGCAATAGAGTTAATCCAAATTCAATCATATGTACAACTTTGCAAGATGGTATATATTCCAATACCATCAACTATTCAAATGCTATAGATGCAGAGAGATTAAGTCTATTTATATCTTTGTTAGTTCAAATGAATTTAAATCCTATGGTTGGGAGACCAGTTGAACAAAAAGCCAGAAACACTAACTTTTCACAAACTCCTTGATAATCAAACAATGATATAAGACATATAATATCTCTACACAAGCATTTCTAGAATAGCAATTGAAATTCCTTCAATAATTGCAAAGGAATAACTGAAATGAATTGAACCTTTTTACCATAAGTGAGACATAAACACTTATCTTTTATTGATTTTGAGAAATAGTACATTTGGTTCCATGTTGCAGTTGTGATCAAAACTAGAACAAATAATAAAAATAATGTCCCCCACATGGTCTTAGTATCCCTATTTATATAAAATCCAAGGGATGCATACAAGATTCAGATCGATGTGACTTTTGATAACTAAAACCTAATCCTAAGATCAACAACTAAACATTAGTTACAATTAAGAGTATTAAAATCCTTGTTAGAAATAGTTGTCGACCAAAAGGAGTCAGAATAATGGTCACTAACAAATCACTTGTGATTTGTTATAGACAATTCAAAATAATGATAACTATCAAATGTTCAATACCATGTCTGATGTAATGATGAGTTTTTAATATGATCATTATGATACTTCAACCATATACTTATCCATAAGCATCAGTATAAACTCTGCATGATATCCGATATTATTCCTGGTATAATAAACAACTTCATCGACAAGAATCAAATTATTAATGTTGTCAACCACCTTCTGGCATCATATATCTTTATAAACATTCTTCAACAAATATTTGTATTTGATCATCTCTCTCTGTCATGAAGATTGCACTATCTCATCACTAAATATATCCATGGTATCCGCCACCTTTGAAACCCTGCAAGAGAAGATAGCGACATATCAAACAATATAGAAAAACCTTAACATATATAAAAATATGATTAAAGTATTAAAAATGACAAAAGAAATCCCCATTGATATCGCCACCCATGTTGTCTACCTTTTTGACCATTGAAGACATGTGGCATCATCGCGTAATGCCTTAATGGATCAAAGTCTTGCATCTCCCAATCAAGGGAACATGCCCGTCATTGATGCTTTCCATGTTTTAACATATGATTATGTTTCTTATAGTCTATGGGTCCAAGACACGTGTCAAGATTGCATAATTCCTTGAAGAGTAAACAACGCGCATCTCAGCTTTGAGGTATTACACCAACCATCGATGCTCGTCAAATCTTGATTTAAAAAATGTCATCAATTAGACCCATGTGCTAAAAGATGAGAGTTATAGTAACTCATACTTTAACATTCTTTATAACTGACTTTCATCCTTATCATCTTGCTCGACGAATCATGTGTTGCCATATGTGTCCATGTTGTCTCATCCTCAGAACATCTATGGGCCTAGGACATGTATCGATCAAGAGCGTTCCCTTGATAAATAAAGGAATGACATCTTTGCTTTGAGGAATCACGCCTGGCATAGATCTTCACCGAGGTTTAATCATTGATCTATGTTCATTTACCCAGAGCACTTGTGGGTCTGGGAAATGCATCAATATGGCGCAATGCCTTAATGGTTAAAAGTCTTCATCTTGTCGATCGAGGGATAATGTCAGCTGTCAGATGAAACTTGAATTGCTCAATGTATAGTTTTCTTTAAACTTTAGTTAGTTTAGATCTGAGGACATGTGTTAGCTAGGCACGATCCCTTGAAGGTTAAAGGATGTTTATCTATTGTTTAAGGGAAAGTGCTAGCCGTTGATTACTATTGAAGTTTAACAGTAGGAAGGATCTATGAAAAGGTATAAAATAATCAATTAAACTATGAAACCACATATAACGTCTAGATTTCAAATTTAAATATGAATAAAGCTAAGGTAAAACACCATATAAAACATAATAATTTACTTATAAAAGTAAAAGGATACTTCCCTGAGCTATTTTGATATGAAAATTAATCTGCAAATTAGGGTTCCACCATGCTCCACATCATTTCACACTTCCTTTTGGGTTTAAAATTGATATTGGTTAAAATTGAACAACTCTCATTTGGTGCATTAAAATTGAACAAGCAAATCCATCGTTTCAATTTGTGCTTAAGATTGAACAAGAAATCAAACATTTCCTTTTGAGATCTTAAAAATTGAACAAAGCAAATCAAACATCTAGACTTGGTGCATTAAAATGAATAATCTTTGTGAGATTGTTTATGTTCTAGATTACCAAACATTGCCTAACTTGTTGAAAAATCAATCGCATTCTCAAAGTATTTGGTACACTTGCACAAATTTTGTTAGAGCGCAACCTCACATCATACACTATGCTCTCCCACTATCTCTTGTGGTCGTTGGTGCAAGAGAAAAATGATTGTGACAACTCGAATCTTTTACTCTTCTTAGAGAGGTTTGTCTAGAGGGAGTGTTTCCCCTTTAGAGGATGATCTCAAACTGGTAAAACACCCTAGCCGGTATATACACTAAACAAAGACTTTTATTACATCCCACCAAGCTCAAGCGAGGCGTGTTAATGATAGTCTAGATCGGGTGAATTATCCCTAACTAACTAGCATGGTCAACTAGGATCTTAAGTTAGTTACGCATGTACAAACTGAGTGGGAGGAGGCCATAGATCTTACTAAGAACCAATATTTAGAAGCCAAAAAACCTTATATATTTGTTGATACAAAAGTTCAGAGACTGACTAAGACACCCCACATGTACTCTTCATTGTGAGACATAAAATCCTCAAGGTTTTTGGACCTTTTGGGTGAGATATTCTGGTGATTCCCATGTCGTGGAGGGGAGCCTGTGACACTTAAATCTCTACTTTTCCACTTTGTCTGAGGTATATGGAGAAATCCAAGCGGGAATTCAGTAAATAGTATCCTATCCAGTCTAGGTTGTGAAAGTGCATGGTTCTAAATAAGCACTTTGTGCTTGATGTACATGATTCACTTACACATCTTTTGCCAAAAATAAGTAAAAATCTCACCATAATCCAACATTCACCAAGTCAAAGACTGAGCCCAAATTTCTAGTCCAAAAATCACCCAAGTCTCTAAAATTTTGTCATCCTAGTTTCATAATTACATCCTTACTATCATCTTGCATCATTTTCTTTTAGTATCATCAGGTCCTCTATTTCTCCCCATATCCTTGGCTAGCAGAGCCATATTTTTCATTCCTCATCCCATTTCCATCTTATTTGGAGTCAGTCCATCCTCCTATCCCGAGCTTAATCCAAAAGCCTAGTTTGAGCTTATTGTTCATCTTTATTTGAGATTTAGTTTTTTTAATCCATATTCATCCTTCATCCCTATCCAACTCACTAACTAATCATTATTTCACAATTATATTACAATGAGTTTGGTTTTCCAAACTCTTCTTGCACTTCATCCCATTCTAATGATGATGAGAATATGATTGATCACGATGAGTACGTTGAAAACCTTAGCTAGCTTGCTCCAAGCATCCCCCAAAATCCAATCATTCCTCCACACTACCCCATCATGTCTCCATGTATACCCACTAGCACTCCTTATCATACCTTTAACAAGGGAAATCCATCTTATCCTCCATCCACATCTCCCTCCTTTATATTCATGCCTCCATATTCTCCCATGGTCATATCCCAAACTCCATCTTTCCACAAAAAAACTACTAACTACATCCCTAATGCAAATCCACCATCTTAGTATCCTCCAACCCATCTTCCAATCCATAATCCTCGTCCTCCATTTCCTCCAATCCATCACCATGATCCCCATGCTATTACCAATCCACCGTCCACTCTATGCTACCTTTATCCTCCATCCCTTCCATCTTATCTCAATCTACCATCTTTCATTCCTACCTACATTAACACAAATCCCCTTCCCCAATCCACCTACATCTCTCAATCTACTTCATATGGTATCACACAACTCCATCCATACAACTCCCATCACACCGTCCACACCAATCCAATCATGTAAAGATCTTTTCCAAAGGCATGTTGAAAGATCCACTCCTCCATCTCAAGATCCACCCGCCCATCCAAATCAAGATCATAGCAACCCATCCCCTCCACTTAATGATACTTTATCACCTCTAATCCAAACTATCCCACCACCACCACTCTAGCCCCTTGGTTCACTTAGATTCATCCACAATGGTCCACTTGATGTAGAAGAAATAAATTTCATATTCACCACCTACACTTCGCCTAATAATGGACTCGCATCTTGTTCCCTAAGTGAGAAGTATCCTATCTTGGATCCAATGCTCAAAAAATGGAATTATCAAGGTAAAGGCATAGGAATAAATGAGCAAGGTACCCTAGATCCCATTCATGTCAAAAAGCATCCACACTCTTGTGGTATTGGTTACACATCTCGAGGCCCTTCATCCAAAAATGTTGGAACAACTAATGCAAAGTTCAAGCATGCTTTAAAACCTACCATTCCATCTTCCCATCATTTATCCAAAACATTTAATGCCATCCCGCCTCCTCTATCATTGAAACCCAAGACAACCTACCACACTCCTTCATCCTCTAAATCCATTTTGGGCCCCTATGTCCCAAAATCAACAATTTCATATCCTCCACATACAAAATCCATTTTGGGCCCTTACATCCCAAAATCACATCCCCCATCTTGTCCTACTCATTCCAAAATCCACCAATCCCATCCCACATCTCATCCTACTCATTCCAAAATCTACCAATCCCATATCCCTATCACCCATCATAACAATCCCACCCCCTACATTTCCAATCAGAATCAACAAAGGCACATACCCATATGCCCCATCCATTTTTCTACCTCCATCACTCCATCCATATTTCCTCCATCCCATACAATTTCTCATATTCCTTCCATTGCTACTCACTACAATTTGGATGTGAAATAAAAAATGCATAAAGCTAAATATCCACAACTATCTAAAGATCTCCATGTACACTCCAAAATAAATGCTCAAGCCAAAAAAAATCCAATAAAAAAATATACTACATCCCAAAGGCCACAAAGACCTGCTAAAGCAAAAGAAAAAACTATGTGGATCCCAAAGCAAAAAGATGAAATGCATCTAAAATATAAATCCACAATGGCATCCAAAGTTGCTAATCCACCAGCTAAGTATTCCTCTCCTCCATCTCCTAAATCTATTTTGGGTCCTTATGTCCCAAAACTACCTACCATAATTCCTCCATCGTATCCACATGTATCATCCACTTCACATCCACTCTTTCCACACTCTTCACAAACATATGCCAATGTTGGTCCTGAAAACATCCCCCTATCACACTTTCTTTCCATAATTCATCCAAACACTTCCTACCACCATATCCCTACCCCACATATATTCCCCCATCATAACCATCTCATCCATGCCTTTGCATAAGTCACTCATCCCAAATAAGGTTGTACCAACATCTTGTGATCACTCCAAATGGGCTCCTATTACCTTGATTTTTAACTTGATGCTTGATTCCTCCATCCATCTCTTCCTTATCATTCCATCCATGTACTCCATCCAAAACTCCCAAAAAAGTAAAATAAATAAATAAATTAATAAAAGAGAAAAATGTGTCCAATAGTGAAAACTTGGCAAACAAGAGCCTTGGACAAGTACCATGATGAAAACCTGGTAAATAGGCATCATCCATAATCCCTCCACCCATTTTATCTCCACACTTGGGGGCAAGTCCTTCTAGGAACCATCTACCACTTCCTACAGCTCACTTTCTCCATGTCTATCATGTCTTGTCCATTTTACCTCCTACATCCTCCTTTGGGTCTTGATAACAAAATAAAGGCCACAATGTATACATGCTCTGGATACCTCTTGGCATCCATTTTTTCATCATCCTTATCATCTACCTATCCTTTATCCCCCATCATTCCTTCCATATATTCCCCCCACCTACCTATGTCAACCTCATCCACCCATCATTTTATCCACTATCCCCTACCTCATTCACCCATCATCTTCTCCTCCACCCACTTCCCTCAACCACCATTTTATCTTCCATTCCCCTCCCTCATCCTCTTTTCATCCTATCTTCCCTCCTATTGTACCCCCTCCTAATTCCTCCTCATGCATGACCTATCCTAATGTGGGGGCATATTATCCCTTGGTAACATAGTCCTTCGAGACCTTATCACATCCACCTCTCATCTCCCAATCCTCCTCTCCTATCCACCCATGATTTCCAATCTTTCCATCTCCCAAATATCCCTCCATTCCTCTACCAAAATCCTTCTATCCATCAATCCTTATCTTTTAATTCTCCCACATCCCCATCCTCTATCACCTCATCCATCTCTTCATCCCTCCTACACCCCTTGTCATTGGTATGTATCTCTAGGCTACCCTCATGTACCCAATGCCATCCATTCCTATCCCAATGCTTGTCGCAATCTACCACCCCATGCAAATCCTATCCATCTCCTCTAGCTATCCAAAAATCAAACATCAATCAACCCATCTAATCACATCCTTCGTCTTGTTCCCAACCTTGTTACAAGCCTTGACCAGGATATATAATTCCCACATCACCCTTTCCACCATCAGTTTGTCTTGTCTTTTTAGCTCAATTGGGGAAACATCATGCATATCTCCATCATCTCATTATCAAAATCCCTTGTACATCTTGTAACTGGTGTCTTGTACATAATGTAAGTTGTGTTCCCACCTAGTATTATTTGTACATATGTGCCTTTAGGTCCCATCCTTTGTGTCAGCGAGTCCTTGTGTCATCATGGCCTCTATCCCTATCTAACACGTGCTTCAACAATTATCCCTTAGTCCCTTTGAGTTTCGAGTGTCTTGCTTGTCTCGTGTCATAGGAATCCTAGTTCAAAAAATCCATCATCGGTCTTCATAGGATGTATCCTTCCTCATATCAAACCAATCAAATAATTTATCAATTCATCATCCTCCCTATGACAAAAGGTATGTAAGATACTTGTTATTTATTTGGTGCTTTTGGATCTTTGTTTATCTTTTGAGATTCCTTGTTTTACCTCCTCATGGTCACCACAATCCTTTGTATCATGGTGTGCTATGAATGGTGAACCTAGGGGAAAGGTCTTGACATTTTTCTTTCTACGTGTGTGTTTGTGGATTCTCCAACATTGTTTCTAATCTAGTTCTCTATGACTCAGGCGTGATGTTGGGGAAATCATTGTGTGTTTATTGAGTTAATCAATGCAACACCTTTGACAAGGCCTTGAGTTCTTCGTAATCCTGAAAGGTTTTCGATATTGCTACATCAAAATAAGTGCTCACTACATGGTAGAAGTCTATCACAGAATCCCCCATGCTCAAGCTTCTTACCTCTCCATCCACTTATCCTTCACTCATCATGTATGAATCCTCTCATCCATTTCGAGAGCACACCCATGCTCTCTTCAACCTGCATGTCCTCTCGAGAGTGTATCATATCCCATCATTCATCTCCCATCATCTTTCCTCCTAGTCATTTTTTTGAATGACTGGGGCATCTTTCCTAATTCAATCATCTTCTTCTAGCTCCACATCTTAAATCTTATTTGAAATGATGCTACTTTGTAACACCATCTCAAAGAGGGGCATAATGTAGACACTAAATTTGATTTACAGTTTTAATTAAATTTAGTCATCTTACTCGCATTATTGATTAAATAATTATATATTATTTAATAATTAATAGTATCCTTCTAGTTGATTAATTTAATTAATTAACTACAGTCCAATTAATCTAATGGCAACCCATAACCACTTAATTAATTAATCCCTCTTCTTATATTAATTTAAATAAATATTTTTATCTATTTAAATTAATCTCTTTATTCCTCTTTCTCCCACTTGGAATTAAATAATACATTTAATTCCATTTGAGCACATGACTCCTAACTTTAACCACCTTCTAACCAACCCTCTAACAACCTAACCCATGGTTCTAACATAACTCAACCCATTCACACACACTAATCTCTCTCAATTATTTAATTATCCTTGATTAACTAATTATCCATCCACTCATTCTGTCTCTTCCAATCACATCCTCCTAATTCTCCAACTTGCCCACTAATTAATCCTAACATCACACATAATCACTCTCTAATCACTTGCATTATCCTAATCAAATGGAATATAAAACCAAAGTCAACTCTCAAGTCCCATCACATCTCACTCCCCAACCCAAGTCACATGTGACTTGTACACATCTGTTACATCCTCTTACACCCTTATCCCCTCCAAAGGAATATTTAATTCCTTTTTCACATCCCCCAAGCCTGTTCACACTTCTCCAGATCCCTTCACACTCCCCAAAATGGTCACATTCCCCAATCCTACTCCAACCCCCAATGTCCTCTCAACACCTCTCTCATTTTGACACTTGTCACAATGCTATGCATTTGAGAAAAGCACAATCCCTATGCTCTCTCTTGAATGTTTCTTGACCCTTCCTCATCTTTGCATCTCAACCTTCCATTTAACCCTTCTATTGCCTATAAATTGAAGGCTCTTTTACGCCATTTTCATCCACCATTCAAGCAAAGTTATAATGCTCTATTGAGAACTAAAATCATATCACAACACCATCATAATTCAAAAATCACTCCAAATCCTTAAAGCTTGAAGCAAATCACATTGAGCACACATCCAAAACCTTGGACATATCTACTCATCAAGGAGAGCTTACTTATTTTTTAGAAGGTTTGCACATTCTTAGGCTTATTATGGTTTTTAGTTCTCTTTTGTCTAATCTAGATGTTGCATAGTTTTAGTGTAGTGTGAATGTTCTATTAGTTTATTGCATTCCTATTATACACTATTTCATTGCACACAGGCTCATCACGCCAAACCATGGATAAAAAGGTAATCACTTATGCTCATGTTTATGCTGAGATTGGTCTAAATAAGCCTTTGTCTGATTCTATGCCAATATTTCTTTGACCAACTCATGCATTCAACAATTAGATTATGAAATTTTACCTTTTTGATGTCGCATTTTTCGTGAATATGGTCATTTTTAGAAAAAAAATTCAAAATATAACCATGCAATGGAAACTAATAATGGGTCTTCTCACCCATCTTCTAGGAAGGATAAAGGAAAAGCCCCCATGGTGGAGGACAAAGAGGGTTTATTCCAGTCAAAACAATAAATAAGGGAAGAGGGAAAAAGAGAACCCTCAAGTATAGGAAAATTGATGAGGTTTTTAATAGGTTTGATTTCCTTGAAGACTTAGGTCAATTTGATGATGCTTCAGTAGGCATGCTTATTGGTTCAAGTGTTCAAGGAATGATTCAAATAAATGTTGAGAATGATATTAACCCCCATGCCAGACGTCAAGATACTGACTGATGCAGAGATCTCCCCTAATTAGGAAACTATGAAGTGGTGTGACCTTAGGTGTCTTCTTTACATCCAAACTGGCTTGAAAGATTCCTCTACACCTTCAACAAGATTCTGCAATAACCGCAAACTCACTATCCTCCTAGAGGATTCTATGTCTTCTTTAGTAGAAATGCCTTCTACTTGACTTTGTCTCAATATAGGAACCTATATGTTGAATGGGGATGGAAAGGTTCCACACTAATCAAAGGTCTCTAATAGGAGTGGTTTACAAACCCTTAGAATGTCTATGAATTTAGACAACAACTATGGCTTTTAGGCCTTCCTGGCTTATAGCCATAAGGACAGAGTTTTTAGGACTTAGTTTGAAAACTTCCCAAAGGATCCAAAAAAGGATCAGATTCAAACACCCTTTAATGATTTATATGAAACCCCAAAATCATGGGCTTCCAAACAGAAAGGGAGTTATCGAATACTTACTGTTGTAGTAGGCCTAATAAGACCTAATAGGGTTGATTTCTTCTAGAAGTATTCACCCATCGAACTCCATAGATAATCCACCACTTGGAATTTTAAAAGGGATCCCTAAGAGACCACAATCCACCATCAGATTGAATTTTTGCACCCCTAAGTGCCACATCTACTTCATTCTTCTCTGAATTGCACCAAGCACGTAGAGATGCTTGGGCTAGGGGTTACAAGTAAAAATAGAAAACTCATTCCCCCTCTTCCAGGTTTCTGGAATTATAAATTAAATTGACCCTACTTGATTTTCCTTGAGGGGAGAGGAATTACTATAGTGGGAAAGCAAGTTAGGGCATGATCTTTGAAAACTATTTATTTTGGAAGGGTTTCTGCGCACCCGAGAAAGATTTATCTTTAACTTTTGACTCTGATCTCCTTATGGAATCAAAACAATTGCATATTATCTCTAGTTCATCACAGACTTCATATGATTCACTCTCCTTCTTCCAATCCTTACCAATCCGTACACATACTATTTATATTCCAGAATATAGGGAAAACAAGGAATTTTATTGATTTGCAAAACAAAAGTACATCAACTGTCTTCCACCCACCTAAAAAGGCTTATTGAATCCATTTCTAAATTATTCCAACTAATTTTTGAATTTTGTGACTGTTGGGATCCATTTACAACATGTTTAGAAACTTTTGCAAAAAGTTGCTTAACAACATTTCTTGCAATGTGCAATTGTTTTGCATTTCTTGCAAAATTGTACTTTTTCCTTAATAAGACCTAAGTCTAAGATCACAAGGATCATTATTAACACAAAACATAATAAAATAGCCTAAGGAAACACCTAGAATAACCTAAAAACAAAAATATGCCATTTGATCATAGTCAAAGCCCAAGGTTTATAAAGACGCCAAGGGTGACTAGGTCTTACAAGTTGGCTTATGGACAACTTCTAAGAATATTTCTTTGATCCTTAGGCATGAAGGCCCTTGGGTGAATCTTCTAAAGACCCTTGAAGGATATTTTCTTTGAAGAGTGGAGGTAAGTGCTCCTACATCACCAACCTTGAAGCCTGTATGGCTATAAATATTCCCTCGATAACTATAGGTACTCTGGAGGGAAACGAAAGTAAAGAAATAAGTACAGGTTCAAGTCTTCCTAGCTCGAGGACCATTCTGGAAAGAGAGAACTTGGATGAAATTAAAATTAAGGGATCCCAGATGTTATTAGGACTTCAACAAAAAAATATTAAAGTGTGTGTTCTATAAAGGCCCCCATAACTAAGGGGAGGAAGAAGGATCAGGAAAAGGTAAGCTAATTAGTGAGACACTGGTTGACTCTGGTTTTGTAACGACCATTGATTCCCATTTATCGCCTTCTAAAAAATGATTGTGATATCTTGGAATGTTATGGGGCTGAATAAAATCCCTAGACAAAAGGATATTCAAGAGTTGATTTATGTTCATTCACCTGATGTGGTGTTTATTCAGAAATCTAATTTATTAGTGGATAGTATGCTTAATACAATCTGTAAAATTTGGACCCGTAGTCATTGTCAGTGTATTGGGGCTCAAGGAAACTCATGGGGCTTGGATTGTCTTTGGGGACCTCATGAAATTGTGCCTCTTTGGTGGAATTCTAGTAGGTCTTCAATTTATATGGTTATTGTTAGTTGTGAATCTAGTCATAATATCCTTCTTTCCAATGTTTATGCTCCAACATATTTTAGTGAAAAATCCATTTTTAGGTCTCATATCATAAATGTTTGATCTCTTTCCCCTCTCCACCCCTAGATTATTGTAAGGGATTTCATTGAAATTTATCCAATCTTGATGAAAAATGGATGGAAATGCTAGACTTGATCCTTCTGAAGGGTTGCTAAGAGATAATATTGAATTCTTGAGGATTGTGGATGTCAAACCTTGTATGCGAGAAATCTGGTCACACACAACAAGGAAATAATATTTTATATAGTTAGTCCAAATCATGATAAAGCATTGAAAAATAACATGAAATAAACATCTAAGAGTGTCACATTGCTCTCTAATCATAAGGATCTAATCAATCTTAGTTAAATGCTCTCGATTTGCGGCAAGATCTCAAACATGACAACCTAGAAAATGAGAAATTGGTATGAAATGGATGAAAAATTGAGCTAAATGATGCAATATTTAAGCTAAATGAATGAGATAAACTAAACTAAGAATAATTCAATGATAATTCAACATTATTATGATGTTTATACGAATTAGGATGCACAAACTAGTATAATGTGATTGGTCTAAATGAAGGTGGATATTGTCGAGCCCTAGGTCTGTTGTTGTCTTGATTAGTTTTGGATGAATTGTTTGATTGATTAGCACTATTGGCTTGATTATTTATAAGTAGAATGGTTTAGGTTTGACATTGTTTGCATCTACCACTCCATCATTCACCATTGTTTGTTGTTCTTTAACCAAAACTTCAGTTTGTCAATGTTATTGTTATTTTTATTATGGTTTTTTGAAAAATTGGTGTTGTTTTAATTCTTGTCGGAATTGTTTGATAAGTCCTTGATATATTTATATAACTTCAATTCGCCTTTTCTTACTAATGCATCCTCAATCATAATACCATTTTCTATCATTTTAAAATGTAGGAAGACTTTGTAGTTGAAGATGGTAGTTCATTGCACTAGTCAAATTGTTGTTGAAAATACCCATCTTTTCTTTTTGGGGTATACTCCTTGGATATTTTGCAAAGATGCATCTCCATCTTTGTAAAAATGTTAAAAATGTTTCATTATTTTGTTGTTAAGAATTACAAAGGTCCAAGATAGTAACCTCATGTTCTATGTTATAAGAGTATTGGGTTAGAAATTCGCTAACCAATTCCTCAAACTTTTTGATGTCGGGTGGTAGGTTTTTTTTTATCTATATAAGATAATTGTTTGTCATTAGTTTAGACAAATTCAAAGAGTCAAGGAGAATCAATCAGTAAATGGAGAAAGATAAGGATGAGACAAGTTGGTAATGCACACCGAGCCAGTCGGTAAAGCACAAAGTTGATAGAGTACTGAGCACCTACAATTACCAAGTGACACACTACACCAAGCGCATGTAGTACACCGAGTTGATATTGCACCGAGTAATGAACAACACTTAATTGAGTATTGTGGAGTTATTTAACCGAGTTATATAGTTAATCAAAAATGTGATCAAATCATATTTAATGATTGTTAGAGCATTAATTATGTGTATACAAGTATTTATAATAGTTTTTTACATGATCAACGATTCGAATAAATCAGAGTAAAGATCTAAGGAAGAGATTAAATGACAAAATGAAAGTTTGTCATTCCCAAACAAAAACACAATTACCGAGGTAAAAGTGACATGGTCATTAAGCTGGAAAGAAGATCTAACAATCAAGAGAAATTTATAGCGTACTTAATGCATAAGATTAAGAGGCAAAACTCATCTATATCTTGGATGAATTTTGTATGTGTAAGAGATAGAAGAGGGTATATAGAGAAGAAGGACATAGATTTGTTATTGTTATTGTTGTTAAAGGAGTTATTAAAGAAAAAAGAGTTGAACAAAGAGCAACAAGTAGAAATTCAGCTACATCAAAGCAAAATAGAACAGTGTTACAATTTGGGAATTGAGGTAACACATATCAAAGCACATATAGTCTGAACAACATTTACATTTGATGCATTTTTACAGACATTGTTAAGTTATTGATACTATTGTATTGAGAGCTTTAAATACCAATACTGGGTAGATCTTAACCGATATTATATTTGTAAATCCTTTAAAAGAGTGCATCTCTAAGTGTAGAGTTTGTAAAAATCCTTTAACCAGGTAGACCTAACAAGTCTTATATATACTCTTAACCGGGTAAGCTATCAGAAATAGCTAAAATTTGTAGCTCTAACCGAGCACCCTTTATACTGCAGTTAGTGAAGGTTGTGGGTGTCATCCCCACCACAGTTTTTATCCTCTAACCAAGGATTTCTGTGTTACCAAATTCATGGTGTTATGAGTTCAATTGTTTAATATTTTGATGTTACGGTTTTATAAGCATTACATTACTTTTATTTCAAAGTTATAAACTCGGTAATAAACATACAACAGTTTATGGTTTAATCAATAATTATGGTTAAAAGTTTTTATTGGTACTGATTCACCCCTCCCCTCCCAGTCCCAACTTTCCATTAGTTATTCCAACAATTGGTATTAGAGCTTGTACTCTAGAGTTAAAGGTTTGACCACCTGAGAGTTAAAGATCTTAGTCATGGAAGGCTATAGATAGTTTAAGAGAATTAATGGTCTTGAATCTGAGTTGGAGAGTCCATGAGAGTTAATCATGGATCTGAGAAAGAAACTTGAGAAATCTTTGAGGATAAGAAGGAAATTATATGATGAATTGAAGGTTACACAAGAACAAGTTGATACACTTGAGACTAAATCTAAAGGAAGTGTGACTAGTGAGTCTGAGACTGCCATAAGAGAAATACTTGAAAAAAATGACTCACTTACCGAGCTATTGGATTTGACAAAGAAAGATCTTGATGCTAATAGCTTAAGAATGACCGAACTGATTGAAGGTAAAAGAACAACTGAGGATGAAAAGAGAATTATAGAAGATGACAAAAGACAAGTTGAAATCAGGTTAACTTAGAAAGATAATGAAATCTTAAGGATGACTCAAGTTCACTATAATATGACCGACCAATGTCTGAATGAAAATTAGGATTGTACCTGAAAGGAATTTGAGAATCAAGCACTGAAAGTTGAAATTGAAAGAATGGACAAATGATTGAAAGCTGAGAAGGATGCAAATGAAATATTGAGAAGAAATGAAGATGTACTAAAATCTCTGGACAAACAAGTTAAGAATCATAAGCAACCAAATGAAAAATTAGGAATTGGATTCAATGAGAACAACACTACCAAGAAAGGATAATCATCTAATGCATAGAAAGATCAAAGTACTGCACCCCCTCCAAAACAAAAGAAGCCAAGCTGTAACTATTGTGGGAAACTTGGACATACTGCTAATGTCCGCAGAAGTAGGAAAGGTAAAGGATCAAGTACACCTAAATTTGATGGTTATTGTTGTAGATGTAATAAGTATAGACATCAAGCTTTTGAGTGTAGAACCAAATTTGCTAAAAACATGAGGAAACCTAAGTTTAATGGATACTACAAGAATTGCAAAAACTATGGTCACAAGACTGAAAAGTGTAGATTAAAGAAAAGAAATGACAAGTGGATGCCTAACCAAGATAATGAAAATACTAACTGAATAGGCACATCTATACCACGAGATTATAATACAAGGATTTCATGCTTATCTTGTGGAAGATATGGAAATATTGTTTCAAATTGCATATTGATGCACGAAAGGTTTAACAAAAGGTTGTTGAGGAACCATGGCATGACATATTTCCATTATCATAGGGTAGGACACCTTGCAAGAAACTACAGATACCGAGGAGATGCATATAATGAGGATGAATCTACAAAGAGTGCACCATATACTATTGAAGAAATCAGAGAACAAATGAACAAAACATGGAGGAGAAAGATTCAGGAAGATGGAACTTCACTTGGAGCTATAGATGGCACCATCTCTAATGATTCTAGTACACCGAGCTCCACCTAATTAGTGAGAGGTATGTAGGAACTGCATGCTTATTATAAATCTTACATCAGTTCCTAAGCAATAGAGTTAAGATCCATATCAACATATTAAGATCTATTTGGATAAGTTGTGGAAATTTTTATTGAAAGTTGTAATGTATGGTTATTTTGTTTAGTCGGTTGAACAAAGTGACTATGTTATCGGTATAAAGGTAAAAAGGGACTCTATAAGAACATTTAATGCAAATAATTAGAGCCATTGGAAACCCTAATCAAGGAAAAGCTATAAATAGGTCAGTTTGTAATTTATTTTGAACCTAACATTTTTGAAGAGCATTTGAGCATATTGCAGTGCGATCACTTCGTCGAGCATTCAAAGCAATTATGAGGTGAATCTTTACAAGAGCATTGAGTGATATTTTTGAGATATCTGGTTTACAGAGTTGTGTTTTCAAAGTTGTATGTTATCAAGCGTGCCCTAGTTTTTTATTTCAACACATTTGAGCGTGCCCTAGTTTTTTATTTCAACACATTTGGAAATTATCATGGCACCGAGGATGTAAAGACTAGTATTAGTGAAGAATGTTGAACCTATAAATCCTAAATACAAGTTTCCCCTAGCTATAGCCATATAAATTGATATGAAAGGAGAATTATCTTCAATACCACCGTGAGTTCTATTGATTGAAGATGTCCACACATTTATTCACTGCAAAATTGAAGATTTGTGTGAAGCTGAGATTGATAATTCATTCAATAAGTTATGCATGAATGCAAGATTAAAAGATGAGCACACACATCTGGAGATGAAAGGATTGCAATTCATCTACTAAGGGAATCCAAGCCTGAATGGGTAAGGATGGTACTCAACCAAGTACATGACTAGTTTATGTGGCTGAATGAACTGATCAAGATAACTAAGGATATTTTGCACAATATTACTAGATTTCCTATGGGAGACTGACCAAAGGCAATCAAGAAAATTGAAAAAGGTAAGCTCACCAAGCTAACCAAGGTACAATGGGATGGAAGAGGAATGATAATATCTACTATCATGGATCCCGAGTTAAGGTATGCATGCAACATCATATCTTACCGAGTATTTCAATCATCCCAAGTGGATAGTATACCATGTGGAGCAGTAGACCTGGAATATAAGATAGTAAAGAATGAATTTAGATAGATCTTTGTGACATTTTGTTGAAGTAGATAGATGACAACATGAACACAGTCAGGAAGGCAAAGACCGATACTTGAAATTTGGTTCACTGTTGGTATGTATTTTCTTTTACCACCATAATTCATTCCCTCCATTGGAGATGTAGTATGGAAAACTGATAGGTCAGTTATTTATCAAATGCATGAGTATATACAGAGTCTAGGAGACAACTTTGATGAAATCATGTCTAAATACTTTTTGAAATTCCAAGCTAGAATGCATAAGAGATACAAAGTTCCACCTCAACTAATTTCTAAGCATTAGGATAACATTTATTTTGAGGTTAACACTGATGTTTTTATAATTAAGGTTGTTGAACCGAGAGTTGAATGGATTCAATCGATGGGATATGAGATAGATATAGATATTGGATCAAAATAGATAGAACCTTTATTATCTAAACCAAGATATCCTAATGAGAAAAGGTATGGCACCTATGAGGAAGTCAAAGATAAAATCAAGTAAGGTATTTTGGTACCTAGGTCAATAAAGAAAGCAAGTAAAATGATTGATACTTTACCAAAGACTCTTGGAGTTGATGAAACACTAGATGAAAACACTAAGAATGAACAAGTAATTGTAGTAGTTGAAAATAAAAATCTACAATTGGCATCACCAAGCAAGAGAGGTATTGGAAGGAACACTAGATCTTTGGTATAACCAAAAGAGAAGAAAGCTGCAGAGTTAGTATAACCAAAAGCAAATACTTATGAGAGAACTAGAGGAAGGAAATAATATGCTAAAATAAGGAGAAAATTACTAGTTTGTAATGAGAGTGAAACAAAGTCTGATGAGCCTAATAAATCTATACCAGTTGGAGAGCTTTCACGAGTTCCACAAAGTCTTGATGATTTTCTGAATGGATTAAATAAATCGGGAGGATTTGGAGGTTTTAGGCAAGTAAAATATCAGAAGAGGAATGAAGAAGATAATAAGATGATTGAAGAAGTTATTGTGATAACTTTAATGAGATACAAAGTGACACCTATTGAACTTGCAGATAAGCTACTACAGGAACTATACAACAAGATTGATGCAAGATGGAAGTATGCACTAAATGCAGAAAAGGAAATGAGAGAGAGATATCTTGTACACACTATTCCCAAACTTGCACCATATGAGATTTGTGAAGCATTAAAGAAACATTCAAACAAATTTCTAGTCAAGGGGAGATACCTAAGAATAATGAATGGAGACATATAATCACTAGAGAAAAATACAACTGTAAAATGGAAGGATATATTTCATATAGATGATATCGAGTATCATGAAGTAGAGAAGGAACAAGAAGCATACATTGCTGAACAAATAAAGGGAAGCACAAAGCAAATAAATCCTATTGATCTAACTCCTGACAATGTATAGGTTATCATTGAAGATATAGTTGAGGAAGAAGATCCTGCAAAAGAGTTATCAAAAGATGAAGATGTCATGGATACACAAATGAAGGATACAAAGTGTATGGATATTGAAAATGCACCTTTTATGAGCAAAGATCCAATCATGAAGCAAATACAAAGATATACAATTGATGATAATGTTAATACTTGTAAGCACTCAAAAATGGTCACCTTGACTATGTGCCCCGGTTTCATAATTTATCTCAAGCTTGAATCAATATTTGCATCATCATTTCCTTTGATCAAATTAAATTATTTGAATTATTTAATTAATC
>MU223028.1:92338-109576 GCA_018584345.1 Thuja plicata | reverse complement strand
TTAATTAAAGGAATTTGCTCCCTTTTAATTAAATAAAACCCCTCTCCACATTATTTTATGTGCAACATTTATTATTTTAAAAAGAAATAAATTAAATAAATGTCACACACTTTACTTTATAAGAAAACAGATTATTTTATTTTCAATTACCTCTCATCTTATAATTCTTATAAAGTTTTACACTCCACATCACTAATTAAATGCTAATTGCACATTCTTTTATGTGGGTCACACCCTTTCATTTAATTTTCAAATTCTCTCAAATTTCCTCATGCCTCTTGGCTTTGGTATATAAGGAGACCTCCTTCCTTCATTTATCATCATGCAATTTTATTATCACCATTATGCTACATGTTTTTGGAGCTTTCATGTGATTTCCTTGAGGACTTGAAGCATTCTTGTGATTGATCAAACTTTCATACACACTTGATGCTACTACTATACTTGCAAATTTGAAGCTTTCTTTAAGACTTGGAGATATCTTGCATATTCATGTCCATTTGAATCTTCTGTTCATTCGATGTACTTGAGAAGACCAAGACCTATGTTCATATGAGAGCCACCTCTCTACAAACCTTTGCACATTGATGATAGGAAGCTATGAGTCGATTCTTGAGATCTGATATTTTTATGGAGTTTTATTGATTGATCTTGAGTGTAAGGATTCATAGAAGTGTGTTTTCTCTTTGTCCACATTTTTCATACACATTTTTGGTGTCCACTGTGGGGAAACCCACCTTTACATGTTATTTTTTCTTATTTTTGGAGCTAACCCCCTTGTGCAGATTTGCTTGGAGATGAAAACCCTAGATTTTCAAAGATTTGATCATATCTCCCAAACGGCTTGGAGTTTTGGTCTGAATTATTTTTTGTAGGTTGGTGACATATCAGAGAAGCTTTAGTAAAAAATTCAAAATTTTCTGAGGAATTGTGCATGTTTTATAAATTTTTCTTTACTTTTCATAAAAATTTAATTTTTGGCGTAAATCAACATATTTTAAGACATTTTTAACATTTTTGGAAAGTTCTTTAAATTCTATAGGGGGTCCATTCTTTGTTTTTTATATTTGGATGCAATATCATAGCTCATTTGGTCGACTTATGAAAACTAGTATATTTTGGAAAAATGTCTCCTTAGGGCACAAATGAAAAGATCTTTTTAAAATTCTGACATTTTTGGAAAGATCTCTATTTTTTAATAGGTGTCTCTTTTCTACATTTAGGGTTTGGGATCCGAATTCATGTCATATAGGTCCAATCTTCTTGACTAGGTCAAAAATCAAAATTAAAAGGGCATTTAATGATTAGCTTGCACTTATTTTTCACATGGGTCAATGCATGATGTGAGTTTCCATTTGGATTATTTGCTGGTTATTATTGCTCCTAACAATTGATTTTTAGATCTAACCCTAGGGTTTGCATAAGTTGAATATACATTGCATATCTTGTTTGCTTGTTTGCTTGTCTTGCTTGTTGGAGAGTTCGTGGCTTGCTTGCACGGAAAAACTCAACAAAAATAAAAATAAGGTAAAATCTACTAAGCGAGTTGCATGGATTACCAGGTATTCTATTTAAAGCTCTATAAAATTTGGTTTCCTTTCATTAAAATGAACCTCTCGTGTGTCTTACTTGAGTCATTTCCTGCTTTCATAGATCACATTTCAATTTCTGCTCTAAAAGAACGAACATAGATTTATTTCTCGCATATCTGTTACACATAGTAATTAGGCCCTATGAACACTATTTTTGGATCTTGAGAGAGTGGTCTTAAAGCTCTTCTTGATGATGGAACCACTTGTAGGTAGGGAAGGTGTTGATCAACTCTTGGTTCAAACATTGTCAAGTCTTCGACAATTGACAGTATGTTCTCTCTTGGTCCCTTTTAGAGAGAAACAAAAATCATTGTCGTCAGTAGAAAAAATTTGTTGAGTTGGTATCAATGATTTAGCGGGTCAATTAATCTATTTGTTTTGTTTTGGTGAGGTGAAGAGGCTAGAGGATTATGCTTTGTTCCCTTTGGGAGCATTAGAAACTTAGAACCCTTGAATCTGAACTAGTCCCCTTGTGGTCCATATTGTGAGTCACCTTTAAGAGAGTGTTAATCGTAGCAGACACTCCCTTTATTAGGTAAACCGTGCAAATTGGAACTTTGAAGCGGTGATAGCCATATTCAGAAGTAACAACCACTATATAAATGCCCTGTTGGAAGAAATCTCCACGGGTGCAAGTCATGTTATATTATTGATATCCTGAGCATCTCCGATTGATTAAATTATCAAAATGTGTCAAAACCCCAGTGCGCCTAGATTGGATTTCACATGCATGATCTTGTAAAATTTACTATTGACCATTACAAGAAACCATTCTTAGAGGCCAATTTTTCTATACTAGGTCTATGTGCGTGATTTGAAAACATTTTTAGAACATACACAAGTAGTGTTTATAGGGATTAGGTTCATGCTATGACATTATTCTTGTTCACACACAAGGTTGCTTTGTCCCTTTCTCATTACTTGTAGATGTTTTCTTGAAATCCATAATTGTTGTTCTATGTGCCTGATTATCATTTATAAATCTAAAATTGATCATAGTTGGTTAAAAAGAATAATCAAAACTCAGTTCCCTGAGTTCTCAACCCAACTTTCTAGTTTACTATCCTATTGCTACCTTGCTTATTGTGAACCTATTGCCTAGTTAGCATTCATCATTTGGAGAATTCAATTCATTGATCCGACTCTATGGTTACCTTTTTTTGTCATTCCTGAGTTGATTTGACCATTGTGGACCTAATCCTAAACGTCTAAACTTATTGGTTATTTGGATTCTTGTTTCGTAGCTCCCTTGAGTTAGCAAATCTTGCCTTATCATGTTGCCAAAATCAAGACTTGCCAAAGTTAGAGACTACCCTAGTGGAGAAAGATTTTTCTCTTAGATTCTTTGATCTCATCCTTGGATTGTGGGTATTCACTTGTCTAAACATATCATTTTATCTCATTTTATTACATTTTTATATTTACAACTCTTGGATATTTCCACAATTGTGAGACCTTCAGGCATATTGTGTTGGCTAGTCATGAGACCTCTATGGCACATTGAGTTGACAAGAGTTACAAAAAATTACATTATTACATTTTATTAACTGGACAAGTGATTACTTTACTACCCTAGTGTGATACCAACGCTTCTTGGAGTCTTCATATTTACTAGTGTTTTCCCTCTCATGCTAGTTACGAATAGGTTTCAAGTGAGTCACGGTGAATGACCTCAAGTTAACTTTGATCAATTACCCTTAGTACCAACTCGTCAAAAATGTAAAGGAAAAGAATCTATCTTTGATCAACTACCCAAGGGAGAAACATGAATTAGGTTTAATCCTTCTAGTCATCTTCGTGAGTTGAACACATCTAGAGCTTCCTCACACCTTGAGCATAGAATCTTTGAACAAGACATGTTATTCACTAGAAACAAAGACAAAAGCATGGATGAAATGATTAATGATAGATTATTGTGAGAATGTGGAGTTGAGAAATTAAGGCCTCACAGAACTCATGAAGATATATATGGATCTACTTCAATGAATGATTTTGATAGAGATTTACATGGACGAAATCAATACTACTCTCCATTTCTTACTCCTACTATATTTTCACCTAGATCTTTCCATCCTATGGATGATAAAGCTAGACAAGTTTAGTTGGAAAGGCTAACCTACTTAGAGAAAAAGGATAAGCAAGAATCTCAACAAATTGATATGAGTTTGGTTAAATCAACACAATTGAGACAAAATGTTACTTCTAGAGTCCCCTTCTCTTGTGGAAATGCTATGGGAGGACTTAAGGATTTTGAACAAGTCAATGAGGAATACTGGAATGCCCATGTTACTCATAGGGCTGAAAAGATATAAAATAAGATGATTAATGATTTACTTTCACAAGGTGGAAATGGCTCTATGCCTTCTAATCCTCTTCTTGAGTCTCCTAAAGGTAATAATGAAGAGAGGCATCTTGAGAAAGAAAGACGATCCTACATGGATGCATACATACAACGTGAGGCTAAAAAGAAAGCTAATGAAATATCACATAAGAGACTTAATGATATGCTTTCACAAGGTGGTAATGGTTCCCCTTCATCTACTCCTCCAGGATCTCATAGAGCTACTCGACATGTGTCACCATCACCTCCTTTGAGGCAACCATAACCTCCACCTAGGAGAGGTTCACCTCCTCCAAGATATCAGCATAGATAATATTCATAGAAATATCCTTGGCATACTACACATGGTTTTGGTATAGATTATGATCATCTAGAACAAGATCTCGACTTTCACAAGTATATGGATCAATATGTTAAACTCAATAAGGATAAATATTTCATGAATTTAATCAACAAAGGTGTTCAAGTACCTTACAATTTTGATGTGGATAAAAATATCAAGAGACAAGATCCTTATTTTCAAGAGAAAATAGAACATAATGTCAAGATGTTGATGGATATACTTACACCTAATAATCCATTCTCTCTTCAAAGTGTTTTTCCTCTACCTTTTGAGAGGAGTATTCTAGAGGTTGAATTCCCCAAGAAGACAAAGTTTCCACATTATGATAAATATGATGGGAATGGCGACCCTAGTGATCATGTGAGACAAATTTTCACCTCCAGTTTAGAGTTTTCAAGCAAAGAGGTCTACCTCATGCGATTGTTTCATCAAAGTCTAAAGGGCCAAGCTATGGAATGGTTCACTAAGATAACTCCTCCACTTAAGAATTTTGAGGAACTCGTTAAAATTTTTATCCAACACTTCTCCTACAATGTTCAAAAACTAGTTTCATTGTTGGATCTATACAATATCAAGAAAGATCAAGGAGAATCCTTTGTTTTTTTCTTACAAAAACGGAGAAAGTTATGCTCTCGCTACTTTAGGGAAATACCTTAAAAAGAAAGGATTGATATACTTGTGAGAAACTTGGTTCCTGAAATGAGAAATGGATTAGGCAAATCAATTTTTGAGACTTTCCATGCTATGGTAGAGACTGCTTTCTGTATTGAAGATGTTTTAAAAAATCAAGGGATTCTCAAGACTAATGTGAATGGAAACAAGAATAACAAAAACAATGGAAATAAGAACAAGAATACTTCTTGGAATAAAGGAAATCAACATGTGGTAAATGATGGTGTAGTTTACACCTCCAAGTCTAGTGATCAAGCTATTTTCAGATTATCAGATGGCATCCATGCTATGAAAATTCAAGAACCTTTTCAATAGAATAATAGAGGCAATTCTAGCTCCAATCATAGAAATCCTCAAGAAAGAAGGGTTTTTACAAAGATTAATAGACCTTATGAAGATATTTTGAAAGAATTGGTTGATGGCAAGATGTTAACTTTGATTGAGAATTGGCAAGCACCTACTACAAAGGGCCCACGTTGGGATGACAATGCTTATTGTCGTTATCATTAGAGCAAGACTGGTCATACTATAGAAAATTTTCAAAGGTTAAAATATGATATTCAGAACTTGATTGATAATGGAAAATTAACAATGGACGGTGTTGGACCTACTACTAATGATGATCATAAAGCTTATAAAGATCCTTTGCCTAAGTATGAAAAGGGTGAATCATCCAAGCCTAAGAATGGAAATGCTCAAGTGAATTATACATACACCAATAAAGATTATGGATATACCAATGTTGATCAAGTCATCAACATGCTTGAAGTTAAAGAAGAAAGTGTTAACATGCTCAAGTTCAAAGATCCTTACTATCATGAATATAGTTTGAATGATGAGGAAGTTAAAACTCCATTTAATCTTAGGGGTTCTAGTTCTTCTTCTACCTCTAAGAATTTGAATGTTGTCACTCAGAGTCAATCTCCCTATGTTCTTAAGGATACTCCTCCATAGCTTAAACCTAAGCAAGTTCCATCTAAAGATGTTGTGTCTAAACATGTGTCTACTTCAAATGATAAACCTAATTTTGATCTCATAAATCAATTGAAGTCTACTCTTGCTAGGATTTATATCTTTGAGCTTCTAGAGTTGTCTCCTAAACACAAGAAAGTCCTTGAGATTATTTGCGCACAGCTAATGTTCCCAACAACTTAGATGTTGATCAATTTCAGAACATGGTTAACCATATTACTACTTCACATCACCTTTCCTTTTCAGAGGAAGATGATCTAGCCTTAAGTCATCCACATAACCTTTCCTTACATATTCAAGTCTTGATCCATACAACCATTTTCAAGCGTGTGTTGATAGATGGGGGTGCGGGGCTAAATATTTTTTCCTTTAGTTTTCTCAAACAATTGGGATATTCAGAGAAAGTCATTGATACTCGAAGAAAAATGAATATCAAAGCTTATGATGAAGCTGAGAGAAAGTCTAAAGGGTTGATTGTTTTACCCATTCATATCGGGCCAATTAAGAGAGACAGTTTGTTTCAAGCGGTTGACGCTAATCCTTTTGCATACAATATTTTATTGGGTAGACCTTGGATACATGACATGCAAGTGGTTCCCTCTACATATCATCAATGTGTTAAGATTCCTTATAATGGGGAAGCAATCTATATTGCGGGGGATAATACTTTACCTATCAACAAGATTTCAGATGAGTCACATGTTCCTCTCAACAGCTCTTTAGATGAGATATACACTGATTTCAAATTATGTGAAGACAAATTTAAACATCTTGATATAGGAATGAGAGAATCAAGATCAATTATGTTGTTACTCTTCTAGTTTCACCTCGTTCCTATGGATTACCTTCACATGAGATGAAACCTTCTTCTCCTAATAAGATAGGATTTGATACATTTGTTATATCCTCCGTTCCTATGGAGGAGGAGAAAGAAGAAATTGTTGTTAGAAACTAGATTTATATGGATGAAAAGGTTAAACACGATGAAAAATTTTCCCCAGATCCTGCCAACTATGGGAAAGATTATATTTTTGTGAAAGATATGGGCTATCCTAGTCATGGTCCTTTGAGTCATAGAATGGATGCACATTTTGAACCCTTGATTGGCTTAATGGCAGAAAATCTAGAGATACCACTGGTTTGGGATTTGGAAATAATTATGATGATGGACCCATCTTTGATGTTTATGATGATGAAGATGAGGAAGTATATATACCTGATACTACAAATAAACAAGATATGTGTGATGATTGGGTCCCTTTGACAAACCTTCTTTGGGGGGATGGGCCTACTCTAGTTAATCATGACAAATAAGCATCCACTTTAGGAACCCAACATGTTAATGAAGCTTCTACATCAAGATCCCAACATCGCACAAACATGGAAAAAGATGAGTCAGATATTGAAGATCCTAATAGAGAATGCCAACATAAGAATATTTTTTGTTTGATGGAAAGAGAGAGATTTAATTATGATAAAAATCAAGCTTCCACATCAAAAGGTCCCAAAACATCATGGTGTAAACATCCTAGTCGAGATTCAGAAACATATTCACATTAGTATGAATGAGATTCATTTTTAGAACCTTCTACAGTTGATTTGGGCATTGATGTGATTCATACTTATGATGCTCAGCCCAGTGTAGTTAATGAGCCCGACTCTCCGATTATTAGAAGGATTTATGATTTAAGTGCTATTAAGAAAAACCACATAGATTTTGACTCTTCAATTGCCAGTGAAGATGAGATCCATATTTTCAACCTTGAGTCTTCCACATCCTTATCTCTCATGCACCCTGATCTTATTGATTGGTCAATACAAAACCAAACACCTCAATTGCCCACATTTCAAAATGACTATGAGATTGCATGTTACCTTAATGTTATTGAACCCATAGTTTCTTCCACCAGCTACGAGTATGACATAATCAGATATCAAGTACCTTAGCCACAAGATAAAGAGAAGTGAAAAACAAAGGAAAAAGTACTCTAATGGATAAAATCATGTTGTGGCAGTATCAGAATCATCCACGGATGAGGTACTTGGTAGATTGCCCAGTTATCTTCAAGATAGATCTTCAGTTTTGATAGAGCCTACTCAGCCCATAAATTTAGGAACATCTGAGATTCCATAGATTATTCACCTAGCTCAGTCATTATCTAGAGAAGAAAAAGAGGCTTTTACTACATTTTTCTAGTAGAAGAAGATAAATTTTGTTTGGACTTATTCTAATATGCCAGGAATTGACACTGATCTTATCATGCATCACTTATCTATTGCTCCTGGTGTGAAAACTGTTAATCATAAATTGAGGAAAATGAGCAAAAAAATTTCAAAAAAATGATATATTCCATAAGTCCAAAAAAAAATCAAATATTGCAACAAAAAAAAAAGAAAAAAAAATTGAAAAAATGAATTTTTTTTTGCAATAAATCAGAGTGGCATACATTTCTTGAGGCCTTTACACTCCTATCTATTAGTATATCTCCTTAACACTTAGCCATTCCTCTATCATGCCTTATTTTGACTCCTTGGTCTGGAATTGGTCTTTGTCTTTGTCTAGGGGGCATACATCTGTGTCAGATTAGGTCTCTTGGATGCGTTAGTCTTTGGGACACATCATAAATGATGTTTTTCAATACCACAATGGTGTTTTTTTTCAACACCACCCCAAACAGTGTTTCTCAACACTACTTCGGGAGTCTTGAGATCCTTTCTTACTTGTGAGCCATTGACCTTTTCCTCGGAACTAAGTATTGATTATCACATTTAAGATTTTTAACTTAATGCTTGAGCTATGCTTTAATATTTTCTTTATGTGCTGACTATATACATGTTTATTGCACTGCCTATTTTTTCATTCCCTCCCTAGTCTCTTCAGGATGCATAGCTAGAGGACTAGCGGTATACGGTTTCTTTTTCGCTGTGTGATTTGATTGACATTGATTTTTGTTGAGTGTCTTTGTGGTTTCTCTGGCATGCATAGCTAGAGAACTATGGACCATGAGACACATTTTTGGTTTATTTCTTGCTTATATGCTTTGATCTCAAGACTCACAGTGTTTTTCAATGCTAATTGAATCACATTCATGTCTTCATAGTAATCTTGGTGACTAGTGATGGTTGTGTGATGCTTCCAATTGCATACATATCTTCATGGTTACTTTAGTGACTAGTGATAATTGTGCATTCTCCATACAATTGAGATTACATTCATATCTTCATGGTTCCAACCAGTGGAGGTTGTGTATCTTGGCTCTGTGATTAAAACTAGGACCTTATTCTTGGCCGAAATGAGCGAATACATAAAATGAGCAGAAGCATCATATGGACATGAACATGCATTTTTGTCTCCTTTTATTTTTTGAGGTTTTATTTTTTTTCTTTTTGGAGGTCTCCTTCATCTTTTGTGAGCCCTTATCAGTTGTGATCACATTGTGCTCTTTATTTCACATCTTTTGTTCATGAGCTCAATCACAATTTCCCATCTTAAATAGTTGATATTTATTTGAGGCATTTTCCTTTTTATTTCCATCTCTTTCATTTCTTTGTCTTTCATTCACTTTCCCCTCATTCTTTCTTCTTGATTTGACCTTTCTTTTTGATGCTTTGTCTTTCTGGTCAAATTTTGTCTCGGGGCATATATCTTTGCACTTATTAATCATCCTTAGTGTTCTTTCATCATAGTGTTTTGAGTTGAGGGATCGTTAGGTTCGTGCCTCGGGTCCCATGTGTGAGAGTTTCATCAATAAAACTTTATTCTAATTTGATCACATCTATCTTGTTCTTGCTTAGCCTCTCCTTCATTTTTAATTTGATCACGAGGGGGCAGGAACACTCTGTTGCTCTTCATTACTTGCTTATTTGATTCAATATCTATCTATCTTTTTTTGCCTAGCTTGGGGCAGATGATTATTTTACCTGGGGCATTTCAGTGCTTGGCTTATCATTTTCTGGGTGCTAATATTTGTCTTTTGACTTCATCTATCTTATGAATTGAACGACTAAAAAATTATTGGATTGTATTCCACAATTGTGAGTCCCCTTGGGCAAATTGTCTTGCATGAGTGTGAGTCCCATACGGGCAAGTTTGTGTAACAAGAGTTTTACACTTATCTATCTTTGAACTTTGAATCTTTGGTTCCAACAACTGTAAGGCCCCCAGGCAAGTTTGTGTTGGATCTTTTGAATCTTTGATTTGGTTCTTTGACTCAATGTGTTCTCGATGCTCACACATTAGTCAAAGAGGGGTAAATGTAAGCACTCAAAAATGGTCACCTTGACTATGTGCCCCGGTTTCATAATTTATCTCAAGCTTGAATCAATATTTGCATCATCATTTCCTTTGATCAAATTAAATTATTTGAATTATTTAATTAATCATTATTATTTTACATCAATTTACTTGATTAAATTGGAATTAATTTATTTAATTAATTTTAAATAAATGGTTGATCACTTTGATTTTTGGCATTATTTAATTAAAGGAATTTGCTCCCTTTTAATTAAATAAAACCCCTCTCCACATTATTTTATGTGTAACACACATTATTTTAAAAAGAAATAAATTAAATAAATGACACACACTTACTTTATAAGAAAAGGGATTATTTTATTTTTAAATACCTCTCATCTTATAATTTTTATGGAGCTTTACACTCCACATTACTAAATTAAATGCTAATTGCACAATCTTTTATGTGGGTCACACCCTTTCATTTAATTTTCAATTTCCCTCCAATTTCCTCATGCCTCTTGGCTTTGGTATATAAGGAGACCTCCTTCATTTATCATCATGCAATTTTATTATCACCATTATGCTACAAGTTATTGGAGTTTTCATGTGATTTCCTTGAGGACTTGAAGCATTCTTGTGATTGATCAAACTTTCATACACACTTGATGCTACTACTATACTTGCAAAATTGAAGCTTTCTCAAAGACTCGGAGATATCTTGCATGTTCATGTCCATTTGAATCTTCCATTCATTCGATGTAATTGCGAAGACCAAGACCTATGTTCATATGAGAGCCACCTCTCTACAAACCTTTTCACATTGATGATAGGAAGCTATGAGTCGATTCTTGAGATCTAGCATTTTTATGGAGTTTTATTGATTGATCTTGAGTGTAAGGATTCATAGAAGTGTGTTTTCTATTTGTCCACATTTTTCACACACAATAATGAGTTTGTACTAGATACACCGGATATGGCAACTGAGACACCAGTTGATACAGATAAGGATAAGGATGGACAACCTAAGGATACTGAAATAGAACAAGAAAAGAACACTGAGCTGGAACCCCCAATAGACACCGATGGTCAAAAGCAAAATACTAACACAACAATTGATCAGAATGTACAAAGACAACATATACTAAAAGTGAAATGCAACAGGAATCAAATCTTAAGGAAAAGAATGAGGAGAAACAGAAAGGTGAATAGAAAGAAGAAGTAAAAGAAGAAAAGAGAAGAGTCGGTACCCATACCAAGTCACCTAATGCAAATAAGGCATCACGTTCCAAACACTCTACTAGAGAGAGCAGATTGATTGAGAAGAAGAAGAGAAAAAAGAGGAAGCAAATCATTGATTTGAGCAAGCCAATCATAATACCTAAAGGAGACACGAATGCAATGAAGCCTAAAGAATTAGCTATATATGTTGAGATTGTATCTCAAAAGGCTGAACATGAGAAGTTAATTGCAAAGAAGAAGAAGGTAAATATGTTTGAGCATTTTAATGACATATTCCAGGACATTGTTCCTGAAGCAACTGTTGATGAATCTGGATCCCTACTGGACCAAGTTGGTGTTTTATCCCAACAAATCAAAGAACCAAACAAGGATATGACAAAATATATGTTGAAGATTCACAAGGAAAGAATGGAGAGGAAATTGATGGAAGACTTACTTAAAGATATTAACATAGAGAAGATAACTCTTTCTGAGTTATGTTATGAAGTTGAAAAGCAATTGACATCCATCATTTCATTGTTTCAAAAGTTATGTATTCTTTCAAACTTTACTATTTAAATCAAGAAGAAGGAAGTAAATATTGAGAAAGAGTTGAATGAGCAGCTTAAGCAACTATCTACCGAGCTTGGAGAATTCCATACTGACTACTCAAAGATACAAGAACTCATGGGTGTTCAACTTTCATTGAGATAGGAGGAGGACAAACTGAGATTGGAACTGCTTGAATTGCAAGCATTGTTCATTCCCCATATCCAATCAATGCAGATACACTTGAAGAAAGCCAAATAACTAGCAAGTTTTCCAAATATCAGTTCATTGGACATCATAGTTGGCTTATCTACAAATATTACATAATACATAATCTCCAAGAAACATGGGAGACTGTACTTTCAAGCATTCAACAGAGGTATAAACATATTTTTGGTTAATAATTTTTACTTTCTGGCACTTTTTGTCAAAAAAGGGGGATAGATATCTTAGTTAGATAAAGGGAGATAAAGGAGTATATATATCTTACTTATTCAGAAAACAAAAAAAAAGCGAGATAGATATACTTGAAAAACAAAAAAATATATATGTGGAAAATAAAAAAAAGATATGTATAGAGAGTAACTAACATCCGAGAGGGAGTTACTAATTTTGATGACTTTGAATTTTTTGTCAAAAATGCCCAACTAATGCCAAAGGGGGAGATTGTTATCTCTATAAGATATTTTATTGTCATTAGTTTAGACAAAGACATAGAGTCAAGAGAATCAATCGGTAAATGGAGAAATACAAGGATAAGATAAGTTGGTAATGCACACTGAGCCAATCAGTAAAGCACAAAGTTGACAGAGTACCGAGCGCCTACAGTTATCGAGTGACACACTACACCGAGTGCATGTAGTACACCGAGTTGATATTACAATGAGTGATGAACAATACTTAACCGAGTATTGTGGAGTTATTTAACCGTGTTATACAGTTAATAAAAAACATGATCAAATCATATTTAATGATTGTTAGAGTATTAAATACGCGTATACAAGTATTTATAACAGTTTGTTACATGATCAACAATTTGAATAAATCAAAGTGAAGATCTAAGGCATAGATTAAACAAAAAAATGAAATTTTATCATTCCCAAGAAAAAAAGTTTATCGAGGTAAAAGTGACATGGTCACCAAGCTGGAAAGAAGATCCAACAGTCAAGAGAAATTTACAACGTACCTAACGCATAAGATTAAGAGGCAAATGTCACCTATATCTTAGATGAATTTTGTATGTGTAAGAGACAAAAGAGAATATATAGATAAGAAGGTCATAGAGTTGTTACTGTTATTGTTGTTAAAGGTGTTATTGAAGAACAGAGAGTAGAACAGAGAGCGCCAAGCAGAAATTAAGCTACAACAGAGAAGAATAGAATAGTGTTACAATTTGGGAAGTGAGGTAACATATATTAGAGCACATAGAGTCTGAACAACATTTACATTTGATGCATTTTTACAAACATTGTTAAGTTATTGATACTATTGTATTGAGAGATTTAAATCCCAATACTGGGTAGATATTAAGCGATCTTATATTTGTAAATCCTTTAACAGGGTACATCTCTAAGTGTAGAGTTTGTAAAAATCCTTTAACCAAGTAGACCTAACAAGTCTTATATATACTCTTAACCCGATAAGCTATCAGAAATAGCTAAACTTTGTAGCTCTAACTGAGCACCCTTTATATTGCAGTTAGCGAAGGTTGTTGGTGTCATCCCCACCATAGTTTTTATCCTCTAACCAAGGATTTATTCATTACCAAAATCATGGTGTTATGAGTTCAATTGTTTAATGTTTCGATGTTATTGTATTATAAGCATTACATTACTTTTATTTCAAAGTTATGAACTCGGTAATCAACATACAATAATATATGGTTTAATAAGTAATTGTGGTTAAAAGTTTTTATTGGTACTGATTCATCCCTCCCCTCTCAGTCCCAACTTTCCATTAGTTATTCCAACAATTTTGAGAACTATTCCATGGATTTTCCTCCTAAAATCGTAGGGAGTAACCTCATTAGGTAGGTTTGTTCATGTATAAATTCCATACTCAAGGTACACAATTCCCTAATATGGTCTTATGGATCTGTGGTACCCATATATTTGTTGTATTTGGGCATATCTTGGTTGAGTGGAAATGGTTCCGTGTTCAAAGTTTTATCAAAAGGGAAAGGAAAAATTTATTCTAAAGTGTACCTTTTTGTTGATGTTCCCTTTTGTATGTCATGAAGTTGTTGTAAAACATTGATTTGTTTATTCAAGGCACCCAGGGGGTTAACTTAATCTTCATCTTATTTTAACTTGGATACATCATAATCATGAGGTAATCTCACCCCTAATTGGGCCATGTCACGAAATATCTCTCCTTATCAGCCTCTAGGACTTTTCCATGATTTTCTAAAATTCGGCATCCTGTTGGGCTTCTCTTATATGTTCTTTTGTTACTTCCTCATCATTATTGTTGTTATTTCCATCATGAGCCCTAGCCCAAATGTTCTCTTCCATGTTTTCTTGTGGTTTTTGGGGTTCTTTTGGTTTTTATTGTGTTTTATCTTATTGTTGTATTTCTTTCTCTTTTGGACCTGGTTATTGTTTAAAATGCTAGGATCTAGTAAGTATTGACATGAAACTTGATTAAAATCAATGTGAGAAATATCCCCTTTGATACGTTGGATGTTGTCTTAAATTATGAATAGATTTTATCACCAAGTGATGATTATGTGTTCCAATTTTTTATGCTCAATATGAAGTATGTCTAAGATGATGAAACCTAATAGAAAAATATATATTTCTATGATGAAGGTTCGAAACTAACCTTGATTTCTTAGGTTCTAGGTGAAGGATCTATAATCCTTGATGACGAACATTCAAAACTAGAGATTAATGGTGTTTGAAAATACTATCATGTAATGACTTGGGTTAGTGAAACAATGAGAATGATCAACTTGTTTAACAAGGGTGTGTGCGAGCAGAATTTTGGGACCGTGACAACTAGAATGGATAATAACTTTGAAAAGGGTACTTGGATCAACTTTTAGATTTTGTGTTCGTTTTGATGTTTTGTTTAAAATGGATGAATTCTTCTGATGTTTTGAGACCATAAAACACAACAAAAAGATTCAAAAACTTGTTTTTCATGGGATTTCTACAACATTTAGTGTATGTTTGAATGGTTTTAATAGGTTTAACACATGAAAACACTTAAGCAAGTTACCTAGGGAGTTTGGCTTCAATGTATCATTTATAGGCGCATACTAGGAATACATTCTGAACTTGATATAATTGACCCTCATGCTCTATGTCCCTCCTTATGTAAGAGGTAATATCATGTGAAGGTGATGAGAAATAATGCACTTCAATGGGTATTCATGGAGTGAGTGCTCAATTTAAGGTGATGAAATATAAAAATATCACACTATCAAGGGAACACATATGGTAACTTCCAAGGGTGACGCAACCATTGTGCACTATAAAATGATACACCATGAATAATAGGTAGGCTTCCTATTTAACTAGGAGGTAGAAAAGGTTTCATTTAGAAAGTTTGAGTATAAGCTCCATTACAGAGGTCTCACACCCTTGATAAATCAAGATTTTGCACACTTGAAAAAGTACTAGAGGAGATCTATTCTCAAGGTCTTTTCATCACTCATGCCATTAATCATGAATTTATCTTGATTATAGTGAGTCAGATTGCCTGGCTTTGGTTGTATCCCACTTGGGTTGTTCCCTCTAACTATCCATTTTAAGGAAAATCTCGGGAGGCAGGCTCGCTATAGTTAATTTTTCACTATTGAGAAGTAAAGACAAATCTAAGTGGGCTTGGTAATTTTTTCACCCAAAAGAGGGGAGAGCATATCCCTACCACTTTCGACTCACAGTCACTTAGAATAATTTATTCATTCCTTAACCTTTTAACTAAGGGGGATCTTTGTGGTTTGGTATTTTGATCACCCAAAAGAAGGAAGAGCATATCCCTACCACTTTGATGCACAAACACACAAGGTCATTCAATTATTTTATGGATTCAAAATGTAAGTACAAAGCCACAAAATCAATTGAGTGCAAAAACTTGAAAGCAAAAAAAAAATCAGTTTAGTGAAAAACCTCTCCATTTTTTGCAATTTACACAAGTTAACAACAAGATTAGGCTCAACAAAGGGTTAAAAATTTGATTCAATTAGTTGCATTCAAATTGATATAAACATCATATCTAGCTTGATACTTTTGAAGGATAATAGCATACTGATAAAAAGATTTTACTTCCTCTTGAATTCTAATTGAATCATTTTCCCATTTACCCTTTCTATATCTGCAACTCGCTTCTTCAAATATTTCCTTGAGTAAAAATATGGATTTCTCCTCATATCTTTAGATTTGATTCAATACCTTTGACATATGCAAAATACGAAAAACATAGATCAGATTCTCATCTTTTTAATTTCCGCAACAGAGATCAAATACGATAGAAAATACATCCAATGCGATGGAATTTAATTCAAATGTGTTATAAAAAGTGTTAAATGTGATTTGCTTTACTTCATATGCGATGAAATTTAGCTCAAATACACCGCTCTATCAAATTGCAAAAACCTGCAAGCAAAAAATGCAAAAATGATGATCAGAAACTATAGATTGTAATGTGATAGTCCATAAAGTAAATACGACAGTACATCATTCAAATGTGATGGTATTTGTATTAAATGCGATGATATTTCTTTCAGATGCGATGATATGCCAATCAAATGTGATGTTATTTATTGCATCTGTGACGAACTTTGAAACAAATGTGATCTACTAGATTTTTACGCCCTAGGCGTTTTCATCTTGGAAAGCCCCAGCCTGTATTTTGGGATCTACAGCTGCTATTAGTTAAAAAGGCAGTGACTGCCATTGAAATCATCTGCACCGTACATGTTAGAGGAGACAGTTTGTTGTGTTTCCCTAGCGCCCACTATAGAAAGCATCGGTGTCCAGTCACCGCTTTCCCTACCGTTTTATGCTGCCACCACGATTCAAAAATAGTTCCAGTGATATGATAATTCGTATTGCTGAATTAGAGAGCACATATTAAAAAATATTAAAAAACCTTGCAACAGTTGAATAATTATTATAATCGCACCACTATGTATAGTAGATCCTTCTCTAAATTTCTATGCTTTAATTCCCTATTCTCCTTCCATAAGGGCCCGTTTGGACGCAGGCATACGGAATGCCGGATATAGTCAATTCTAGAATATGCTGCAATTCTAGAATATCATATCCTCAAAATGATATCCGGAATATGTGTTCGACCCGTTTGGACG
>MU223028.1:63934-80576 GCA_018584345.1 Thuja plicata | reverse complement strand
TATACACACATGTGTGTATATACACATACAAGTGTGTATCCATGTATACACATATACACACATGTGTATATATATACACACATACACACATGTGTGTATACACATATACACACATTTATGTATATATGCACACATATACACACCATACATATACACATACAAGTGTGTATCCATGTATACACATATACACACATGTGTATATCTATACACACATACACACATTTGTGTATATCTTCACACATATACACATGTGTGTATATATACACACACACACATGTGTATATATACTCACATGTATATACACACATGCATATATACACATGTATATATATACATCCTTATAGCAATATAATATACATCTTATAGTCACGAATCCCACGAAATATTAAATTTGCTTTTGCAAAAATTGGAATTGGAATTTGAAATTCTAAGTCCACCTATTTAGGTGGAAGATGATATTCCCATTTTGGGGGCAAAATGAGAATTTCGGAATTCCAATTCCATTTTTTTCCAAGGACCCAAACATGGAATTTGGCATTATCCAGAATTAGATAATGTCGATTCTGGTCCAATTCCTGCTGCCAAACGGGCCCTCTTAGTTTCATTAAGATATCAAATATGACAACTTAGAAAATAAGAAATTGATATGAAATGGATGAAAAATTGAGCTAAATGATGCAAGATTTAAGCTAAATGGATGAAATCAACTAAACTAAGAACAATGCAATGAGAATTTAACATTATGATGATGCTTATATGAATTAGGATGCACAAACTATTATAATGAACTTTCTCTAAATGAAGGTGGAGCATAATGAACTAAGAATGCTCATTATTTATAGGATTTTCCAAGGTCTTGGGGGGTGAGTTATATTTAACCATGGTCAAGTTAGATAGTTTGAGTTAAGGGGATGATGTTTCTTCCATGAATGGTCAAGATTGTTTGATGAGATTGAATGAATAGGATATAAAAGGCTCTTTGGTGATCCATGTGAGCTTCTAGCTTGTCTCCCATTGGTTGCTTTGATATTTTATCATTTTGTGATTGTTGAGATATTTTAGGATTTAATTAATTTAAAATAATTAATTACTTTAGCCATAAATGATGTGTTATGTGATGAATTAATGAGGTGGAATAAGACATGAATGGGTTGAATTTTGATTTATTTAATTAAATTTCTTGAATTTAATTAATGTTTGGTTTGACCATTTTTAGCTGTATACACCTTCTAATGGTTTGTTTTCCTAGAATAATAGAAGATATGGAGGAGAATCCATAGTAGAGAGATTAGACTATTTTTGGTGTCCTGCTATTAGATGGGGGATAATTGAACAACGAGCTTTGAGGTTTTAGACTGGAAGGTTTCTGGTAATTGGTCGATCAAGTTCATATCTACCCAATATTGAGATTCAAAAAACCTATCCTTCAAGTTTTAGCTTATGTGGCTTCGTGATCCTTCTCTTCGGGATCTCATGTTGAGTGTTGGGATTAATGGGAAGTAAAACTAAGAGGGGAGGGGTGAATCAGTACCTCTAAAACTTTTAACACCTTTCACAATTCATCATTAGTAATCAGTCATTACTGTATTACCGACCATTACTGTTGTCCTTTCTTATGCATGTAACATTATTCCATAATCTTTAATTGTTTGTAACATTCATAGAAACATTCATGAAAATGATAAACACATAACACAAGATATGATATAGCAGAAAACTCCTGTTAGGAAGTAAAAAATGCGGTGGGGATGGCACCCACAAAACTTCACTATCTATAGGATGGAAGGGAGCTGGTTAAGGATTACAATTTGATCACTTCTAATGATCTACCATGTTAGGAGTATTAAGGTGGAGACTTGTTAAGATCTACTCTATTAAGAGCTTTAGCAACACTGATTTAAGTGTGCACTCATTTATGAAATTTACAATAGGACGGTTAAGCCCACCTTTCTTGAAAGGATTTCATAAGTGTACTACACTTGTTAGAATGAGTACATATGTTGACCTAACTATGTGCAATCTACAATTGCTGATTACATATCCATTAAAGTTCTCATAAAAATAATATCACCTAAAGTGACTGATCAATACCTTTCTCTGCTCGTCGGTAGCCTTTGTTCTATTCTTGAAACTGAGTTGATTCTTTTCTGTCCTTCTGCATGAAATCCTTTGTCTGGTCTCTAGATTCTCTCCATGGCTACAATCATCATTGAACAACAACTATTCGCAATAGATTGAGCATCTATTTATACAAGTATTTGACCTATCTTTGAATCACGCATTACAATGTTAACTCTTAGATCCAAGGTTTACAACTTGACCTTGATCTTTAGTTTGCATGTTTTAAATCAGTAAAACTAATTAAAATAATATTCAATACATTGCTTCCTCTGCACATAATGGATTTAAAAGAAAATCAAGAAGCTATAAATAAAACTTCAGTGATTTATCTGACGTGGAAAGTTAGATCCACTTTTTGCGGGATGTAATTGACTATCGGTTCTTGGTCATCGGGGTTAACTTGAAGTCTCTCGGTGTTCCTTTGTTGAATTGATCATCAGGTTCCCTTTGTCTGTCAGGTTCCTCTCTATGTTGTTCCTTTGGGTTGCACTGTTTGTTACTCGTCAGGTTCCAATTACCCTTTTGTCATCGGATAAGACTGAATAGTGTTTGTCGAGTAACCTTAGCATTGGGTAGTGCTGTGCCCTGTTTGTCAGTGTAGAGTAAACCGATGGTGCAGATCTTGTTTTTCCTTGTGTATACTAATGGAAAAATATAATGCCTTCAGTTGAGTTGGTGGAAAAAAGGAAAGTTGAAAATATGGTACTGCAATATACTCATTTGTCAAGCAACTTCAATATGTCAAGTGCAAGATTAGAAGATGGAACAGGTTGTGCTTTGGCAACGTATTTTTAGCAAAGTTGTAGGCACAAGCTCTAGTAGATGCTATTACTTGACAAACTAGAGATCAAGGTGTCTCAGAAGAGCTATATAAAGTAAAAGCTATGGCTGTGAAAGAATTGGAGGAGTGGGATCTTCGTAAGGAGATCTACTGGAAATAAAAGGCTAAAGTGGATTGGCTTCAAGAAGGTGACACGAATACAAAGTTCTTTCAAAAATCTATAAAGGATAGGAGAAATGGGAATTCTATCACATCTCTCATATCGCAAGAGGGTATTCCTCTCACATCTACTAGGGAGATTTATCAAGAAGATATTAGATTTTTTAGGACTTTGTTCACCGAGGATTCTTTGTCAGCAAACATGGAAGAGGGATTAGTGCTAGAGTGTATTCCTGTTAATGTCTCCCCTAAAATAAATGAGAATATTTGTAGGCCTATTTCCTTGGAGAAGGTTGAAGGGGAGATGTTTGGAATGAAGAAGGGTAAACCTCTCGACCCAGATGGTTTTCCTATTGAATTCTACTAAATATTTTGGGAGACAATCAAGTTAGACCTCTTGGAGGTGGTGCGGAAATCCTACATAAACAAGTAGATGTTAAGGGCTATGAACACTACTTTCCTTTCCCTTATGCCTAAGAAGGAGGGTTCTAACTCCTTCAACTCATTTTTTCCTATTGTCTTTTGTAATGTGGTTTATAAAATTATTACCAAATTGATTGTTGAAAGACTCAAAGTGTGGTTGCCTAAATTGATCTCTGAAGATCAAGGAGGTTTTGTCGCTGGAAGGAAAATTATTAATGGGGTTTTTCATAGCTTATAAAGCTATACATTCAATGGAAACTTCAAAGGAGAAGGCTATTTTTATTAAGATAGATATAGTCAAGGCTTATGACAGGGTTAAATGGATATTTCTTTGCCAAATTCTTGAAGCTTTTGGTTTTGGTAGGGAATGGATTAACTGGGTTATGAGTTTTATTACCACTCCTTATTATGTTTTCCTCATAAATAGTGAGCCTACTGAACTTTTTGGCACTTTACAAGGATTAAGGAAAGGTGATCCTCTTTACCCATACTTGTTCATCCTTATGGTCGAAGGGCTTGGAAGACTCATTAAATTCAGGGTAAGGCAGGGTTTGATCAATGGTTGAAATTGGGGAAATGATATTTCTCCATCTTCACACCTTCAATTTGTGGATGATTCAACTTTGATGGGTCTGGCTAAAATTATTGAGGCTACTAATTTTAGAAATACCCTTGATATCTATTTGGCAGCTTCTAGACAATAGATTAATCAAGATAAGTCCTTTATCTTCTTTTTCAATATGTCTTTGTCTATTCAAGCCATGATTATAGGGACCCTTAGGTTTCAAGTTGGGGGGCTTCCTTTTGTTTATCTTGGGATTCCTTTATCAGATCTCTCTCTGCCTAAGAGATATTGGCAAGATATTTTGAATAAGCTTCACAAGAATGCGAGTCATTGGACTTATAGATGACTTCCTACTGCTAAAAGAATGACTCACTTGAATTATATGATCTAGGACCTCCCTATTTATAGATATTATGTGCAAATTTCCCTAGTAAGCCTTCTTTAAAAATTTGAATCCCTATCTAGACAGTTTCTCTAGACTAGAATTTTTCTCTCTTTAAAGTGAAGTCTTGTAAAATAGGATTAGGTTTATAGGCCACTACAAAATGGTGGTCTTGGTTTACACAAAGAAAGTATGAATGGTTGTGTTTTGGCTAGCAAGAACTTATAGAGATGGTGCACTTGTCAAGAGTAGACTTGGGATAAAATCCTCAACTTAAAATATTTAGGGGGAGTGGATAGCAGTGAAATCCCTAGGCATAGTATGACAGGTAAAGGTTTAATGATTTGGAATACTATCAAAAGAGGAGATCAAGTTGTTAAACAAGGATTTTTTTAGATTTGCAATACAAGAGTTGAAGCTCTATTCTAGTATGATTCATGGGATGACTTCCCTCCTATTCTTTCTTTGTTCCCTCCAACTTTAGACTATTAGGGATAGATTTATAGAAGCTAGCTGGTATAGAGTTGAGGACTTTAAAGTATTCCAACATCAGGGATTAGGGGAAGTGAGTAGATGGAAAGAAAAACATGAATGACCTATTGGGGGATCAGTTGAGGCTCAAAATGAGCTAGCTAGCATCTTAGTGGGATGAATGTATAATTCTCTGAAAGGGAGGGATGTCTTTTCCTGGGGACTAGACTCAAAAGGAAATTTGTTGGTATCCTCAAGATACTTAGATTTAGATAGTTTGACTCATGGAAAGGTGATTATCCCTTGGTGGAAACATGTTTGGAATATATTCTCTTGGAAAAAGTGTAATTTCTTCGTATGGTTGGTGGTTCATAATAGATGTATCACTTGGGAAAATATAAAAAAAGGGGATTTCAAGGACCCTTTAGACATTTTCATGCAACCTCAACGAAGAGATTACTTCTCACCTTTTCTTCCAATGTGCTCTTTCTAGGAAAAATTGGCATTATTGGTGGGGTGCTTGGAAACACTCTTGTGTTCATGCCAGCACCCTTTTATATTTTTGGAAGAGTCTCGGTAGAACCCTGACTAAAACCTCTTTTCTCCAAGTATCTTGGGACATTGGTCCCTCTTTTATTATTTGGCATTTGTTGCTTGAAATAAATCATAGGATATTCTAGGACAAGAGGAAGTTGGCTCAGCAGGAATGATAGAGAATTATTATTATGTTTTAGGAAACTTTATTGACAAAGAGTGATCTCTCCATTGAAGTGGATCCTAGTGATATTCATATTTTCTAGTGTTTGAACATTCTGGGGGATGCTAGTAAAGATCCTCATTTGAGAAGGAGTCGACAAGTTAGCTACTGACATGCAAAACAAAAGGCTCAAAGACTTGGTAAGTGGTCTCCTCCCTAGTTTTATTAAGATTAATATGGATGGTTCCTCTTGTAAAAATCTAGGGAATGTAGGAATTGGAGGCATTGGCAAGGACAATATTGGACATTTGGTCTTCTTATTTTCTTCTTATAAGAGGCATTATACTCTTGAACGAGTTTGTGCTCTTAGATTGTGTAAGGCTATCTATAAGTCTGACCCCCAAGTTGTGGTAGACATGTTGAACAAAACCAAAATTAGAGGATGTTGACTGACATCTAACTGTGGTAGGTAGACAAATTCTGAGTTCGATGGATTCTTTGGAATTAATTTCTTTCTACTATTTCCCAAGGAGTGGAATAAAGAAGCAAATTGATTGGCTAAGTGGGCTTCTGAGAAGAAGGTTGGCTGGAATGTCAGGAGTGGAGGTGATTTGCCTCTGGATTATGCTCAAACAATTAATGAGATTGTTGAGGATCATTATGATAGTGTAATTTGTGGCCTTCTAGGTCACTTGTTGTTTGGTGATTTTTGTAGCTTTACGCTCTTTCTGATTCAATAAATTTTTACCCCTTTTTTCAAACAACTTATATTTAATAGAATATTATATTATATATATAATTCTAAATATTATAGTTTAATATTTGAAATTTAATTAATATAATATAATATTTAATATTTTGTATAATAATAAATATTAATTAGTAATATAGTATAAATAAGATTTATTATTTAATATTTTAAAGATATCTTTATTTATTTTATTCTTATTCATTTTTATAATTATTCTATGGATATCCGCGCGAGCATGCTTACCAGAGTCAAACCTGCAATTAACAAGGAGAAAACCCACAACCTAAGCCAACATTACTAAACGTGGGGGCTTTCCTTTTTAATATTGCAATGATAAGAGTGACATTACCATGTTTTCTATTTAATTTTGTGTTCATTTTAATGAGAATTAATGTAATTATATTGTAATAAATATATTTGTTATAATTCTTAATTATTATAAATATAGATTATTATTGTTTTAAAATCACTTTATTTTAATTATATTTATTTAATATTATTTCTAACTCTCATTTTAATAAAATAGTATTAATAATTATGATATATACATTATAATGGAGGCCAAATAAAAAAAGATGGAGTGAAAGGAGCAACCAGAAGTGTGAGGGGAGTGATAGGTGGAGTGAAAGGAAGATCGCAGAGATGACCGAATTAGGAATGGCAAGAGCGATTGGTCCAAGATCAATAGGACAGATGAATGGGCGATTGACGCAAAGAAAACATTTCTAATAGAGGATCTCAGAGAAAGATTTGTGCATAACCAATTTAGAATGGAAAAACCAAACTTCAGTGACTGAGGAAAGAGGCTACAATGGAAGAATGACAAATTTCCTGCATAAAGGCAAGCAAACAAATCAAGAGTGAGAAGAGGTGAAAAGAGGAGCTAGAAACCACAACCCACAATGTTTTTATTTGGGAGGTCAATGGGTGGATAGAAATTATCTGAAGCATCCTCATTTGGGTCAACATGCTAGGGTTCTAATAAGGAGGCAATAGTTGGAGAAAATTTGGGAGATAAAGAGAGGATTACCATGGATGCAACCACATGGAAGAATACATATGGGAGATATCCCTTTGACAACCAATAAACTAGACCAATCAAGTTTCAATAATCCATTGAGGGTACCTAATTTTCTTGAGAATAATGGTTTCGAGAGGCAAAGGATTAGAAGGTTTTGGTATAAGGGCTCTCCAAGAGCTAACAAGTCATACTCCTAGATTAAGAAGATCAAACCCTAAGTGGAACCCAAATGTATGGATCTAGCAGAGAAACCCATGAAAGGAAAAGAGAAAGTAGTGCCGGAGAAGGGTACTTCAAGTTGGCACAAGGAAAATTCAGGTAAGGGATCCTATCCGCCTTTGTTGGAAAAGTCCATATTTGTTGATTTAGGAAAATTTGAAAATGAAATATAAAGATTAAGAAATTGAGGGATTCTTTTTTAAATGGGGAGGGTTTTCCAAGGAGGTTGGGTTTGTATAAAATTGGTGTTGTGATATTTGGTGGGAAGAAATCCAAGTCTGTGCCCTAGAAAATTATTTTCTTTTGGTTATCTTTTCATCACATCAAGAGAGGTGAGGAGCCATTAGTAATATCCCACACCATTTGGAGAGATCATGAGTACATTTATTCCATTGGTATCTAAATTTTAATCCATAGAAACATGAATTGAAGGAGGGATCAGTGTGCATTCAAGTGTAGGAAATTACATATGAATACTAGGAGTAAATCATTTTAAAGGATATTAGAGGAAAATTGGATACATTTATAACAATGGATGAGGTCACAGTGGATAAAATTCAAGTGGCTTATACCAGGATATGTCTTGGTCTAAGACCACAACAAATTCTACCACATGAGATTGACCTTATCACAAAAGATGGCTATAAAAATTAAAAATAGAAAGAGAAGACCAAATGGTGTTGTGCCCCAATTGTAGATCAAAAGAGCCTGGGAATATAGATTGTATTGGGATTTTTAGGTCAATAGATCCAATGAGTATGATAAATTCATGTGTAGGAAGAAGGGAGGAGCTAAGCCCTATGATCCAAAGATTACATGGTTGGATTCAAAGCATAGTTTGGAGGACACATTACTAACTATAGTATTAAAGAGTAGAGAATTGAACCCGTTGAATCAATTATAAGGTATAGAAACAAGGCCAACTAACCTATATATAGAAACATATGGCAATAAAATAATCTTACTATAGGAAAATAGGGGCCCAATAACACATATGATCCACATAGAGGCTTGGACCGATCTTTTAAAATGGGGACTAAGAGTATAGAGGCTAAGGAAAAATAGGAGGAATAAGATGAATGGACCAAATTGAATGAGGAGAAGATAGAAAGGGATGAAGGGACATAATACTAGTGTATTCCAAAGAATAAAAGTGTCAAAGAAGATGACTAATAGGATAAGGAGACAAAAGGGGAAAATGAAGTGGCAGAGGAAGGAAGCATGGACCTAGATTTTGATCAAGACAAAGGGTTTGGGGAAGAGAAAAGAAACATACTAGAGAATTTAGGTATAGAGTAGACCCAATCTAAGTTGAAGAAACATGATTTAGAAACTAAGAAGAAAAGGGGAACCGAGACTAATAAGGCCAAATTGGAAATTACATTAAGTACAAGGGACAAAGGAAATTGAGAAACAGGAAGGAGATCATCCTTCCCAAGGAAGCATGGATCTCATAACCTGGAATGCTAGAAAATGACACTTAATTAAGCACTAAATTAATTTAAGCAAAGTGGTTTTAGTATTTCCTCAAGAGACCAAGTGGGATAAGGAAAAATCTCAAAATAAAATGAGAACATGTAAGCAATGGGAAGGATATTTTATGGATTCTGTTGGGGCATCATGTGGTACAGGTGTGATTCAAAACCATTAATAGTTAGATGTTTTTTGGTGGGAGGAAGTCAAAATTGGATTGTGGTCAAGTATGAGATGATGAGTCAGGATAGAGAAATGCTAGTGTATCATTGTAAAATGTTAGCACCCATAATTGGATGCTTTATTAGGCCCCATTTTGGTGATTTCAAGATTTAATGTTCGTTATGCCTGATCTTAGCTACCTATCTCTACTTATTACCAAACAAATTCTATCTCCGTAACCCCACATTTCAACTTGGGTGATTTTACCTAGGTACATAATGGCTTATCCATTATTTTCCTCCGTGCTTGGGCTCAAATTTGTGAGTCCTTGATGTGGTGTTTTGGTGAGAAATTATGTCATGTGGTCAACCTAGCTCAATTTTAAATCCTGAAATGTTTGATAGGTATATAAACACCCCATCTCTCTTCATTTTGGTAATCAATCATCAATAATTATTTATCATCTACAAGAAATCAAGGTGAATTCAAGATTTGAAGGAAAGCATTCAAGATATACCATTTCCTCAAACATCTAAGACAACTTGAAGGCAATATTATCCATTATAACAAGCTTCTCTCCCATGATGGACAAGTAGATGAGTTCACAATCAAGCAAAGAGATCCCTTTTCTATCCTTATGCATTATTTTTCCATAGCAAGTTATTATCAAGCATAACAACATTGGAGATCTAGGAGTGACATTCATAGATCCATGAATTTGTGAAGAAATCATTGATTCCTTTCTACATTCCAAGGTAAAAACTTACAATTCAAGAAAAATTCAATTATCTTCATGAATATGAGTGATTTCTACATTCGTTTATGAAGGTATATTAATTTACAAGGGTAGATCAAGCATTTACCTTTACATTTACATACATTACTTTATGAAATTTCCTTTCATTCTCAAGGATGATTCCTAAACAGGGGTTTGACCAAGGAAAACCCCTTTCCACAATTTTGTACAAGAATAGGTGGCGTAGCTATCAAAACTTTTATAGAAAGATCGAGATCTAATAGAGCATCCCTAAAAGTTGTAGCCTAAAAAGAATGGAACATAATGACATAGATATTTTGTTATTGGGAACATAATGACCAAACCTTTTTGTACCTTGCATTTTCATCTCATATTAAGAACACAAGTTAGTTTTTCTATCTGGATCTCAGTTCAAGTCATGTCTAGTTTCTTGCAGTTGTTTATTCATTTGTAATTTCTTGATTTATCTATATTTTCTTATTTAGCCTTCTATTCTGTATATTCATATTCAATTTTTCTCTTATTCAACCTCCCTATTTTCATATTTCATATTTTGTAAAGGATCATTGACCCATTCAGAGCTTAGGTCCTTCCTGACCCTATTTGGGACATCTTTCTTTTGAGTGTACAATTTGAAAAGGACTAATCTACCCATTTGCATTTCTTCCCTTTTCACATTGTACATTTTAGTGAGCTCGACTCATAAAGTTTCCACTTTTTATTTGGTGTTCAGAACTAGTTTGTATGCATTGCATTATTTCATTTTATGTATTTGCAATAATGAAAAAAGACAAAAACAAAATTTTGTATCCATTCATACATTTTTCTCATGTTTTCCTTTTAAATTAGTTTTATAATACATATATTTTCTCAAGGTGATAGTGTCTTAGCCTCCCTTTTATCACTTTATCTCTCTCCTAAGGACCCTCCTATCCCTAAGGACATATAAGTGCAAGAAGATGCTTTTAAACCTTGTCTCAACGATCTCTCTTTTTGGGGAAAAGTGTTGAAGATTGATGTTAACTCTTCTCCTAATATGTGCCTCCCACATGAGAATGCCTTGGTAAAAGTTGTTAATTCCCCTCGTGATATCTTACCTTCCATTAATCTAAAGGACTTCCCATTTAGTAATGAAGCTTTAGAGAGTTATGATTACCCATATCCCAAAGTTTGTTCTATTTCTACTCTCAATGATCTCCCTTTTTTAGATGAACCATTAGACAATAACATTGATTATTCTCTCCCTCTTGAAGAAACCTTGATAAAAAAAAGATGATATTTTGGTTGACATTTATTATACTCCCTCTAGAGATGAAACATTCATGTGTGGTGTTTATCCTTCTCCTAATATGTACCCTTTTTATAAGGGTATTTTGGAGCAAGAGGAGGGTATTATAAATACCTTTCTTAATATCACCTTACCTTCAATTGACATCCCTTTTAGTGATGAAGCCTTGATGGAAATCCCTAAACCCCATTCTAAATATTATATCCTACTCATGAGGACACCTTGGAAGAAGAGGATATTATCATTACCACTTTCCTTGATGTTCTCCCGTCTAGCATGATAAAACCACGAACATTCAAGATCTTGATCAAGTCAATGTTGTCAATGTTTTGGGTAGTGAAAATCCTAAGGTTGTTGTCATTCTTTTTCAAGATTCCCCTACACCAAAAAATAAACCAATCATTGTGAAGAAAGGTGCTCAACAACCTTATAATCATGTGGTTTCTCATATATGTAACACAAGAATTAATAGACAACCTACCAATTTAGATGTTCCTCCTCTTCCTACTTCTCAACCAATGCTTCCTTCTGCACCCCATCTACCTCAAAATCTTGGGAAGGAGTATGATTTAGCATAATAGCTTTGTGCTACTCCTTACAAGATATCCCTTTGGAACCTTCTTTAAAATTCATGTAGTGCCTTTTGTGTTTGGATTCTTCTTTGCTTCATTTTAATCTGAGTTAAACTCTTTTATTATTTCATGAATATTAGTACAATGTGATTAAATATTTTCACTCTATGATGAATTTGATTACAATACATTATTTTGGTTTTACCATTATCATTGTTGATGTAGATGTTAGATTATACTATTTCTTACCATTTTGATCACATTTGTTGGTATTATGATGAAGATAATCATATCCTAGATCATGTGATGAATGTTGTAGTGTTGTCATTGTTGGAAACAAGTCTTCTAGGATGACTGATCCATTATACCAGTGATGAAAGTGATTGCACACAGATTTGTCTAAGTGTCCAATGTATTGGTGATAACACAGTCTATGATGGTAATTTTGGTGTGTCATGATAATTGTGAGGATTCAAATGATGTGATCAGACAAGAAGTATCTACAAAACTATTTTTGCCTACATCTATGATTGTGTAAGCTGATTCAATGCACAAATGGAGATTTGAGGCAAACACCAATGATATCAACAAAGAATAGTGAATAGTCAAATAGGTCTAGTCAAGGTTGGATAAAGCGATTCAACAGAGGAGTCAAAGTCAAAGACCAATCAGTTTAAGTTTTGAATTGTTGAGGGTCAACATTGTACATTAATATTTCCTATGTTGATGTGATGACTTATAAATTTTGATTGGGATTTGGAGGCCAACTCAGGTAGCACATTTTAGGGTTATTCCACCAACCTAAAAGTGTTTATAAGAGATGAAATTGAAGGAAAAAGTAGTTGTTGTACAGTGTTGTTGATGTTGTGATTATTGTGGTAGTTAAAGGAGAAGTGTGTATGATCAGAGCAACATAGTGAATAGTACAAAAGTGGATCTATCAGGAAGAAGGTGTCATCGTCAGGTCATTCTTTGAGTTTCTTACTCAAGGCGAGTTCTAATAGGATTATGGTCAAAATCCTTTAAAAAGGTTACTCCTAACAGGGTAAGAAGGATCCTAATAGGAATGAAGACTAAAATCTTTTAACATGGTGACTCTTAGAAGGAGTTTAAAATCCCTTAATAGGGTAGTTCCTAACAAGACTTTTGTAATAGCTCTTAACCAGGTTTTAGATACTCTTAACTGGGTATACCCTTAACAGGGTGTTGTAATGCTCCTAACATGGCATATCTTATTGGTGCACTAGTGATATTTGTAGGTGATAATTCCCACTGTAGTCTTTCCGTCTAACAAGGGTTTCCACAATAAAATATTGGTGTCTTTGTGTTGATTTCATGGATGTATGCTTTGTTATGGTTCTATGTTACATTTAGCTTTGCATGTTGGTTACTTTGGAAGTTGATGAAAATATTTTTTAGATTTGTGGTTGCACTGATTCAACCCCCTCTCTTAGTGCCTTATAACATTAACAATTGGTATCAGAGCCAAGTTCCCTTGAAGAAGCCTAACAACTTGGGAAGGATCCTTAAGGCTAATATGGAGGGTTTGAGGTATCAAAGGAAATTGAGAAGAAACTTTTAGATAATAAGCAATTTATTGAAAGGCTGAAAGAACAACTCCAGCAATCAAGAGCCAAGAGACTAGAGCTTGTTGAACAACTATCTGAACAAAGTGGATCTAAGGAATCTAAAGAGGCTTTGGAAGAATTGTCTTGGGAGAATGAGAAATTGCATAAAGAATTGACAATCAGAATGGGTGAAGAAATGGAATCGAGGAAGGAAACAAAATAAGCAAGGATGATTGCAGAGGAAGCCCTAAAAGCAAAAGATAAAGTCCTAAAAGACAAGGTGGATGAGCTCTTCAAATATGAACAAGAGGTTGGTGCATTGCATGAATATCTACATGAGATAAATGAAGAAAATCAAGAATCCCTAAGGTAGAATGAAAGTCCGACAAAATAAAATGAGAAACTGAAAGGTGAGTTGAAGGATGCAAATTATTTACTCAAGAAGTTTAATGAAAGTTATTCAAAAATTGATGAACAACTCAAGAATTAGAGGATGCATGGAGAGAAGAAGGGTCTTGGTTACACCAGTTATGAAGTTGGTGAATCCTTTGGAACCAAGAAGGACATGTGGTGTGAGTGTTCCAAGGCGTTCTAGCACCTCATCCAAGAGACCTTAGCTTGTATCTTGTAGGAACCTAATCTTCTCTAGGTCCTGATTGTCTTAGATGATTAACTAAGTCCAATTCCAACTCTTCTCTAAGAGTTCTTATCCTTGTGCTTCACCTTGAAATACTAACACCTTTTAGTTAGTTCAATTCTTCACTTTTCCTACTACACTTAGAAGGATCTAAGTGCCAACTCCACTCTAGCATTCAATGATTCATTGCAGGGGTGATCATCATCATGGAAAAATTTCATTTAATTTCATTTGGATCCATTTTGAGGGATCTCATAACCATTTTCAGTCGAGTCCAAGTTTTTGTCTTCAAGAGGCCTAATTGGGCTTATTTCCTTGTAGCCTTTTACATTGACTTTTTCTCAATTCTTTCAAAATTTTTCCAAAGAACTTGAAAAAACAATCACTTATTCAGATACCCTTTATCACTTTACAAGATATTTTTAAGGTTTTAGTTTCCTAAGCCCTTCATACACAGGGTTCCTACAATCTAGGTCCAATAGGGCTAATAGGCCTAATTTCTAGGACTGTCTGCAACACAGTGCAAAACTTGCTCAAAACCTGGTCAAATGGATTGGTATGAGTTCAATCCTCCTAGAATGTCAAGATATTCCCATGCCCTATCTGAAACTATACCTATTCCGTACAATGCTTCACTACCCTGCAAGATATGCTTACTATTTCATCTCCAAATCCCTAACCGGACAGTGTATGCTCGCCTAGGGCTTGGCACTAAAAATAGAAACTTGACCTTTCATGACTCCTAATCCTAGATATATAAAAAATAGTGACTCCCCTTTCATATCCAACCACTTTCAGGAAGATCCCATGGTTATTTTTCATGGGGGAGCCATGAACTAACTGACTGGTCAGGACATGACCAGTGGACTCTCTAGATTGAAAAAAATTTAACTACGACCCTAGAATAACTCAAAACTACTAGTTCACTGAATGAAAAACACTTCAAACTATCCTAAGAACACAAAACAACAACTAAGTTGGGTCATTCAATCCATTAGGTATCACTGTCACTCACAAATGCTCAGATTCTCTGAAAACACAGAGTTGTAGAGATGTATTCAATATTCAAAACTTGTTACAACGTATCCTCTCTCTCAATATTCAAGCCTCTACTCACATTGGATGCCTCATTCCATTTTTATAAGCCTTTTTTTTCGATTCCCCACTCCTATTTTGTAGGGGGATCCAAGGTAACCGAGTTGCATGCAACATTTGCAATAATTGCAAATGTTGTCATGACAACATTTTAACAACTTTTGGCATCTTTGATTTCATGTCTCTTTCCTCATTTCTAGGACCTCTAACCTATCTAATTTGAGGATCCAACCTCATTAATGGCCTCAAGGAATCTCTATACATCACTTATGTGTTTAAGACACATTCATGGCTCAAATCCAACATTAAGCAACTAAGCCTAAGAAATATAAAAAATACTAACAATGGCTAATTTAGTGACCTTAGTCCTAATTACTAACTCACCTAGCCCAAATTGCAATGACCTTCTAAGGTCTAAAAACAACCTAACTATCTTGACTTGGCCAATGTCAAGTACAAGCCAAAAATAACTAAAACATGGAGGTTAGCCTAGGTGTCCTCCTGCACCATCCTGTCCAAAACAAAAAGTTCAATCCACTCTTAGATTGAGGATGCTTGGATCAATCCCCATCTTCTTGAACTCTGATTCTTTTACCCATACTGCATCAACATTGGTTTGACCATGCTTCTTTATCAAGTATTCCTTGTATGCTTTGGTTTTAGTCTGTTTGTAGACTCTAGTATCCAATACACTGTCAGCTCCTATGACTATAGTAGGGGTAATTAGAGATCTTCCACATCTCTGATCACTTCTTTGAGACTCTAATCCATGTCTTGCTATGGTCCTTTGTAATGGACTAAGTCTGCAATATTAAAAATAGGTGATAGTCCACTGTCTTCTGGGAGCTCAACTCTGAATGCATTATCACCATACTTAGCTAAGATAGAATAGGGACCTATCCTTCTCATCTGCAACTTGTGAGGGAATCCATTTTGAAGTCTTGATTTGTTAAGATGCACCATGACCATGTCACCCACATTGAACTGAACTGTTCTTCTACCTTCATCAACCTTGGTTTTATGTTTCAAGGTGTTGTCTGTCAAAGTCTTCCTGACTGTATCATGTATCTCTTGCATTGCATAGGCAAAATCATCTTCATATCTACTTGCCTTCACTCCATCCTTCAAGTTTCTCAACTCATAGACTCCTCTAGGATGTAATCCATATACTATCTCAAAGGGGCTTTTCCCTATTGACCGGTTGATGGTGTCATTGTAGGCATACTCAGTTTGTCCAATCAATTTATCGCATTGATGTTCATATTCCTTGGTCAAGCATCTTAGTAAATTTGCAAGGCTCCTATTCACCACTTCGGTCTGACCATCAGTTTGGGGATGGTATGCAGACCCAAAGGATAAATTAGTGCCCAATATTTGCCAAAGAGTCTTCCAAAAATGACTCATAAATTTAGTGTCTCTATCTGACACTATGCTCATAGGTAACCCATGGATTCTTACTATCTCTTTGAAGAAGAGAGAGGCTATTTGGTTGGCATCATT
>MU223028.1:0-54323 GCA_018584345.1 Thuja plicata | reverse complement strand
ATATATATGAGCTCATCTTTTGGTATCATCGCATTTGTATATTGTCCTTTATGTATTTGTATGAATGTAGATGTAAAGATGTATGTATGCAAATGATTTATGTAAATGCAATGTGTAAATGAGAATGTAAATGCAATGTATAAGTGATTTATGGATTGTGAATATGAACATGTATATGGTACTAACATCTCATGCAGGATGACAAATGCTAACCAAAGTATATGTGAAGAATTGAGAGCGAGGATTGAACACCTGTGCAGTCGTGATGAAACGTAAATAGTGAAGAACTCTCCAAAGTATGAACCCAGAAGAATGCGATGAAAATAACACCGAATTATTGTCACAATGCAAGTCTAGAATGGAAATTCAATTCTATGCTAAATGCAATATGAAGGTGCAATTCTAGGACATGGTTGTGAGACCCATCGTATGTTTATCATCATTGAGCATTTTTTGGAACATGAAAGTCGATACAACCCTTACTGGCGCCACAATGCAACCATAAGGATATGAATATGACTCTTTATCGGATGAAATGTAGGAAATGAATGTAAGCACTAGGGCACAAAAAATCAAGATGACCTGAACATTGTTTCCAATTAATGTTGCAAGAGTACACCGGTATTGAGGCATTCAAAGCCAAGATAACCATGAGTGCGATCATGTGTAAACAAACAGATCAACAACAAATAAAACAATAACAGTCAGAGCAATAACAAGCAGGAATATAGTACCAACCTCACCATGGCGTACAAATAAACAAGATCAAGGGATGTGAGGCTGTTCCACCTTATTGCGGGAGCTCTTATCACATACACTCTATTTATTTTACGTTTTTGGATCATTGAGACTACACCAACAAGTAGTAGATAAAGAAAATATCAATGAAATCCATAAGAATAGACAACATACAAAGAAATATTCAAGCATAGCTCAGCCAGTTTCAAAGTTTGCAAATGTGGATGTGTATGAGGTGTTGAAAAACACCGTTGTGCTTGTGAGTGCATTGTGTTTGATTGTTATCGATAGATGTTTATGTTGAGATATCCGATATGTGTTAAAAAACATAGATGTGTCCAAAGACAGTGTTAAAAAACACTGGTTATGGTGGTGTTGAAAAACACCAGTTTGTATCAGTAGCGAGTTGTCCTTGAGAAGTGACAAGATTACTGAATCAGTTGTAAACCAAAGATATGATCAAATGGGGGGCCCATGCCCCCAAGTAACAATGACTAACTTGACATATGTTGCGAGGAAAAATGAGATTTGATTGCCCCCAAGCATATGGCGTTGAATCAATGACAAGTTAGGAGGGTTCACAAAGGAACCAGAGTGTCACAAAGGTGACCAAAAGATATGCACAAACTAAAGCATAGAATTGTTAAGACCAAGTACCGATAGATAGAGCATTTGAGTATAACTCCAACTGCAACAAAAGTGAGCAATCTCGATAGAATAGCGACAGTAGGCAGACGCAGTGAGAACCACTGGTGATTGACGCGAGAGAGATGTTCAAATGAAATGATCGTAGTATAAGCTATACATCAGTAGGTAGACTCAGTGAGAACCACTAGTGACTGATGTAAAGAAGATCCTTAAAAGATAATAGGACAGTGCCCCCTAGATGAGGAGGGTTGTTCTGAGAGTATGACCAGTTTCAATCCATGTGAGTTGGTGTCTTGACGGGAACTGAAAGCAAATGAAAGCAGGAAAGCAGGAAAGCAGATGCATAAAGCCAAGTGGTGCTGTGATAGATATAGCATTGTGGAACAAGAGGTGCATGTTTGCGAGGTTTTCACCTTCTTGGCAGAAATTCTTTTTTTTCGCTACCATGATGCCTGTTTGCCAGGTTTTCATCAATGGCACTTTTTCTCTTTTTCTCTCTTTTTTTGTATTTTTCAATTTTTTAATTGTTTTTGTATTTTTTGGAATATATGATTTTTTTGGAGATACATCAGAGCGCCTATCGCTAGGTTTTCACTAAGATGATCATTTTTTCAGGACTTTTTCATATTTTTAGAATTTTTTCAGAACTTTAGTATATACATGAGCATACTAAAGATGTCTCAGCTGTAGAATCGCTTCAGATGAAGAGTGTTGATGGGCTCTTTGAGTTGTTCTCCTTCAGTAGTAGAGAGTTGATAGGTACCAGACCCAAACACTGCAGTAACAATATATGGACCGAGCCAATTTGGTTCAAACTTGCCTTTCTAGACCCGATGTTGTTGATTATTAGGGTTTTCCCTCAGGATGAGGTCACCCGCTTAGAAGTCCCTTGGTCTAACCTTTTTGTTATAGCTTTTAGACATTCTCTTTTGGTATGCTCTTAGGTGATTGAACGCCACTTGGTGACATTCATCAAGTAACTCTAGCTCTTGTAGCTGAGATATTCTAGTATCTTCATCAGTAACGAGGCTTTCAGAGAGACTTGCAGGGAAGGAATCTCGACCTCAATAGGTTGCACAACATTTGCTCCATAAACCAATGCATAGGGAGTAGCCCCTATTGGTGTTCTTATACTTGTCATGTATGCCCAAAGAGCTGGATTGATCTGGAGATGCCAATCTCATCCAGATTTATGTACTGTGCGGTGCAAGATCTTAAGGATTGTTTTGTTGGAAGCTTCCGCCTGTCCATTACCCTGAGGATAATAGATGGAAGACCAGTGTTGAGTAATTTTGAACTTAGAGCATAGCTCTATCAAATCCTTGTTTTTAAATTGTCCTCCATTATCAGTGATAATCGCTGAGGGTACACCATTCCTGCAGATGACGTAATTAAGAATAAACATTGCTACTATTTTGCCACTGGCAACGGTGAGAGGGACTGCCTCCACCCATTTAGTAAAATAATCCGTAGCTGTAATGATAAAATTGTGTCCATTGGAGGACAAGGGGTAGATCTGACCCACCAATTCAAAGGCCCATTGTTGAAATGGCCAAAAAGTAATAAATGGAATGAGCTCCTTGGCTGGAGCATGAATCAGGTTTCCATGTAATTGACATTGTTTGCAGGACTTAGCAAACTGTGTTTCTTCTTTTTCCATATCTGGCCAATAGTAACCAGCTCTAATAAGTTTATGGGCCAATGTTAGGCCATTAGAGTGTGACCCACAGATGCCTTCATGCACCTCTACTAATGCTTGTTTGGATTCATCGGGTTCTAAACAACTAAGGAGGGTACCATCTAGACCACGTCTATACGAGTCATTAGTGATGATGACGAACCATGAAGCACTACGGATTAGGTGATGTTTCTCATTCCAGGAGTAAGTGTCTAAAATAATCTGGTCACGTAGGTAGGAAAATATGTGGTGGTAGTGGGATGAGTCATGTCCTATGACAGAATAGATCATCCGAGAGTCAGGGGAGTCAGAGGCTGGGTAGCGTAATGTCTCCCAGGAATTCATGTCTAAAATAATTTTTAGGTATTTGCAACATAGAGGCAAGAGTAGCCATGGCGTCCGCCACTTTATTATCTATCCTCGGTACCTGTTGAAATGTGATATGAGAAAAATACTGTTTAAGATCATCAACCAACCATTTGTAAGGTATCAACTTTTCATCCTTTGTTTGATAGATATCGTTGACCTGATTGATGACCAATTGGGAATCTCCAAGAACATTTAGTTCATCCATGCGCCACTCAAGGGTGATCTTCATACCGTTGATGAGGGCTTCGTACTCAACAATGTTGTTTGTGCAAGGAAACAACATCTTGTACGCTTTTGGTAATGAGTACCTTTGAGGTGTAATGAACAAAATTATGGCACCTGACCCCTGTTGGGTAAATGAACCATCAAAAAACATAGTCCATGAACGATGTGTGAGGAGTAATATGGACTCATCTGGAAATTCAATGTGCAATGGTTGATGATCAACTAGAGGTGCTTCTGCCAACTGATCTATTATCGCTTGGCCTTTAATGGCTTTCCTTTCAACATATTCAATATCAAACTCACTGAGAAGCATGACCCATTTAGCTAGTCTACCTGTGAGGGTAGCTTTACTGAGTAAGTATTTCAGAGGATCAATTTTAGCAATCAAACGTGTAGTATGAGCCAACATATAGTGTCACAATTTTTGTGAAGCAAACACCACTGCAAGGCAAGCCTTTTCTATAGTAGAGTATTTCATTTCATATGATACCAGAGTCTGACTAATGTAATAGATAGCCCTTTCTTTCTTGTGCTGGTCTTCTTGAGCCAATAAGATACCCAATGATGTATCTGTAGTAGATATGTAAAGTATAAGTGGCTTCCCATGAATGGGAGGCATCAAGATAGGCGGGTTTTCCAAATATTGTTTGATTTGTGTGAACCCTTCATCACATTCTTTGTTCCACTAATAAGTCACACCCTTGTTCAAAGTCTTGGTAAAAGGTTGGGATTTGTCTGCCAGTTGAGAGATAAAATGCCGGATAGACTGCAGTCGGCCCTGAAGACCTCTCATTTGTCTGATATTTTTAGGTGGCGGCATTTCCAGAATAGCTTGTACTTTTGCAGGATCTACCTCAATGCCTTTAGCAGAGATGATATAGCCAAGTAATTTTCCAGATGTTACGCCAAATGCACACTTCTTAGGGTTAAGTCTCAGACTGAATTGTTCCATACGATCTAGTATAGGACCTAGATCAGCAAGATGTTTCTTTTGGTGCATGCTCTTAGCCAAAGTGTCATCCACATAATCTTCCATTGTTTTATGCATTATGTAATGAAATATAGTGGTAACGACTCTTTGATATGTAGCACTTGCATTTTTTAGTCCAAAGGGCATGAAATTCCAACCGAAGGTGCCCCAGGCACATGTGAAAGCTATTTTCTCTTGATCCTCTGGCGTAATTTTTATCTAATTATAGCCAGAGAAACCATCCATTAATGAGTACATTTCATACCCAGCTGTCATATCTACTATCATATCAATATTAGGCAATGGAAAATCATCCTTAGGACATGCCAAATTCAGGTCTCTAAAGTCTATGCACACTCATATAGATTTATCATGTTTGGATACTGGAACAATATTAGAGATCCACTCTGCATAATCAATTACTTTGATAAACACTGCCTTAAGCAATTTCTCTAACTCAACTTTGACAAGTAGAGCTACATGTGGATGCATTTTGCGAAGCTTCTGCTTGACGGGCTTAACACCTGGTGCAATGGATAGATGATGCATGATTAGATTAGGGTCTAATCCAAGCATATCTGAATATTTCCATGCAAAGTTAATCTTTTTATTTCTGAAGAATGTAGTAAATTCCTCTCTTTCTGCCTCTGATAGTGATTGTGCCATGTGAATAATTTGAGGTTCTGTCTCTGTACCCAAGTTGATAGGTTGAGTTGGTTCAATAAGAACAGATGATCTTTCTTGAAAATGACTTGGGAGGGCATCAAGTATCTCATCCTTGGGTGCCTTTGAGAGGTTTTCACCCTTGGATATGTCTTTTATTTTGACTATTTTAGGCTCTGATACTGCCACAAGGTGGTTTTCACCATCAGAGCGCCTATTTTTTCTTCTTTTTATTTTGTGAGTAAGATACTTGATGTCTGCCTCGGTCATGTTGACACTTTCTTTGCTAGTAGGATATGTTACAGGTTTGACAGCGTTTAGGTAACAGGCAAGAGCCCTGAGCCTCCTATATCTATAATCATTCTGGAACGTAAGGACTTCGTTAGATGGGGAGGTGGAGTTCCAGTCTATAATCTCAGGATGGCAAAGTGAAAGAGGAGTGATGGGTTCAAGTGCATTCATGGTATAATCATCAAAGTCATGAACAAGTAAGTTGAGACCCAAAGCGATCTCATCCAGAGGTATAGTCAAATTCCTTTGATTCCTAACGACCATAGTAGACGACATGTTAACACCTAGGGAGTCAGACCCATGTGACCCTACACTAGACCGTTCACCTACTTTGAGAAGGTTTTCATAAGCATTGGCTGTATCTATATCTCTGTCAGATGTGGCATAGGATAAGCTGTCAAACTCATATTCATGAGAGTCTGTTTCATCATTAGGTCTCATGTCAAGAACATGAGTGAAATCAACTCTTTGTCCCCAGTTGGGATGGGTTCTTCCTAGAACCTCTGCTATAGTTAGATGAGTACCTTTTGACCTAGGTACCTCAGTAGTGTTTGTAGCATTAGCTACCTCTTGTGTAAAGAGAAGTGACTGGAATTCCTGGTCAAATTGTTCTTGAAAGTGTGGTGGTATGTATAAATCACCCTGATGACTAGGGTTCAAAGTATATATGTCTTTCCACTCTTCATAAGTTAATGGAGCAAGTGGAGTGGTGGTATCAAAATCACTGTCAGTGTCTACTATACTGACATGTGGTACAAAATTATCTGGCTCATCAAAGAATGTTACCAAGTCTGGTGGAATAGGATAAGGAAAAGTATCCTCATTAGAGCTATCTTCAGGTTCTGTAATTTTAGGTGTTTCTTCAGATGTTGGTTTCTTATCTTCTTGAGGTACAAACTTGTTTATTCCCAACTGGAATGTGAGTTTCTAGAAGCCTATACCTGTAGAGTCATGTGTCCTATGACCAATAGCTTCAAGTGGTGCGATCAAGCCCTTATGATTTGTACCAATGGGACCTTTTCCTTTGTAGCCAAAACGTTGTATAATGGATAAACCTTTGCCATAATTCTCAGATTTCATGTCATAAGGAGGAGTATTTTTAGAATTGTCATCTCATCTATAGATCCAAGCTTTGATAGCTTTGTCTTTAGATTCTTCTTCTAATGGTACTGTGGCTTGTACAAAAGTACCACCATATTTTGTTGGAGGAGTAACCATAGAAGGTTTAGTACTCTCAGAAGGTCTCCCATAAGAATGGGGGGACAATGGCAAAGATGTAATAGATAGCACAGGTTCAATCTGATATCCTCCCATGCCATTTTCTTTGAGTGTCAGACCTTTTTCCATTTCTTTTAATTTGTCCTCAAGGACTTCAATAGATTCCCTGTTGGTAGGCACAAGAATGTCAGCAAACTTTGTGAGAGCATTGCAGTCATAGTGTGTATTAGGAGGTATAGTGACTTCAGAACCTTGGAATGAGAATTTAATGCACTGGTGGTATGTAGAAGGAACAACTTGTATTTCATGGATCCATGGCCTTCCTAGCAGAATATTGTATGCCAAAGGAATGTCAAGCACTTGACAGATAACATCTCGTTCAACAGGACCAACTCTGATTGGCAAAACAGCTGACCCCTTGGATTTACGTTCTTCCTCATCATAGGTTTTAATAGTAATATTTTAGCAAGCATCAATGCAATATTCTCCATAGCCTAACTCAATAAGGAAACTAGCAGAACAAATATTTAGACCAGCGCCATTATCTATGAGAACACGGTGAACACGCTTGGGACCAATCATGACTTCAATGTGCAGAGGATTATTATGTGGGTGACTCAAAGAATGGTCATCTTCCTCAGAGAAAGATAAGTAAGGTGAGGAGGTCAAGTGACCTACCATAGATTGAAACCAGTCAAGATCAAGATCTTTTTGGACATTCGCCTCAGTGAGGGCTTTGTCCAGGATTTCCCTGTGAGCAGGGGAGATTTTCAGGAGCTCAAAAATGGTTATCTGAGCATTAGTACATTGCAATTGATCAAGAATGCTGTAATTGGTAGTAGTAGATGAGGAACCCACTTTGGGATTCTTAGTAATAGAATCAACCTTAGCTTTTTCTGAAGGTTGAGTTGATGTAGATATAGGAGGCTCAGGGCCTTTGCGAATGAATTTAGCGCGAGATCGAGTAACAACATTAGCGCTGACTTGAGACTATCCTTGTTCAAAAGACTGAGGTGCAGACCCTCACAAAGTGAAAGGAATTTTAGACTTGGAAGTATCTTCTTTTCCCTTTAGAATGATGACATTACAGTATTCAGTGTCAATAGGTTCAACCATATTAATGACATTGTCATTATTGGTGTAAGTATAGTTGACCTTAGCATTAGTGTTTTTGCCTTTGGATGATTCACCTTTCCCATGAGGAGGAAATGGGTCCTTAAAAGCTTGGTGATCAGAATTTTTGTTGTGACCTCCCACAGCAATAACCTCACTATCGATGAGATCCTAGATTTTATGGCGCAGTATAAAACAAGTACCTGTTTTATGACCTTTGTTTTGGTGAAAATCACAATAAGCAGATTCATTCCACCAAGGGGGTCTTGGTTGTGGATCAAAAGGTCGTGAATTATCCAAAGGAGTAAGTAAATTATTTTCTACAAGAGTCTTGTAAATAGCCTTAAGAGGTTCTCCTAAAGGAGTGAATTCACACTTGGGCCTAGGAGCCCAAGATTTAGACCCAGAAAATTTTGAAGTACTTGGTTTGGATTCTGCCACAGCCTTTTCAGTGGCTTTGGCTGCTTGCATCGTAGTAGTGAGATTAAAGGTAGCCTTGGAAGCCTTAGCAGTCACATTGTCTACAACACCATCATTCACAACATTGTGATTCTTGTTGGGAAATTTGGATTTATCTTTGCTTGAGGAAGAAGACCCATGTTTGTTTTCCTTGTGTAAGGTCAATTCTCCTTTCTTGATCATAAATGTCTTGATTCTAATAGCTTGTTTAATCATGTCATCAAAGGTCAGAGGACCTTGGAGCTGTACTTGATACCCAAAGTTGGGAAGAAGATTATCAAGAAAGATGTCCAACTTTTCAGATTCAGGTATCTTACAAGAATATCATGTATAGAGTTGTCTCCATCTTTGGAGAAATGCCAAGAAAGATTCCCCATTATTTTGTTTCAAGTTGCAAAGATCTCGAATGTGAACTGGATGTTGAATGTTGTGAGAATAGTGTTGTAGAAATAAATTGGCAATTTCATCAAAGGTTCTGATACCAGTTGGTAGTCTAGAAAACCATTCCATAGCTGATCCTCCCAAGCTACATGGGAAAAGACGCATAAGATAGGTTGTATCATGTATGAATTGCACAGAGAGAGCACCAAATTCTCTCAAATGGTCTTGAGGTTCAGATGTACCCAAGTATTTTTCATATTTAGGAAGTTCAACTCCTTCAGGAAAAGGAGGCATGTGAAGATCTTTATCAAATGGGAAAGGACAAATGCTTTCCAGCGTGAATCATGTAATAGGTTTGTCTTTCTCTTTCAAGAGTTGAGAAAGTTGATCTCGCATAGTTTGCATTTCTTTTTGCAAACGGGAATTTTCAGTATCTTCCTCTTTCTCAATAAGTGTTTCTACCTTGTAATCAGAGGGAAGTTTAGCACCTTGAGTCGCTAATTCGAGAAGGTATTTCTCCTTCTCTTCTTTCATTAGGACCGCCATCATTTTCATGAAGTTTTTATCATTATAGGCCTGTATGATATCCTCTTGGGTTATCTCCTTCTCCTCTTGAGGAGGAGGGTTTTCAGTGTGGGTGAAAATGGGTCCACCCATTTGACTATAATCTGCCATATTGGTAGAATGCATGGATTCAAGATGTAAAAATTCGGTATGAGTGTTCTCTGAATGTGAGTCTTCTTGGAATAAAGGATTTTGAACCCTACTAAGATCCACAGGAAATGACCGTGTACTGTAAGGTCATCGTACCAGGGAAGGAGATCAAGATGATTCCTCACTAGATGTAGCCGGTGATGGTGTGGAAAATACAGATTCGTCTTGATTGATTGAAGGATATGTTTTGCCACTTTGAGTTGTGATAGTCATAGACAAAGTTTTGAACAAGAAAAGTGGACTAGGACCAAGCTTGAAACTGTCTCAAAGTAGTTTCATAGAATGTGCCAAAAGGTGAAGTATCCTTGGTGCAAATCATCTAGGATGAGGCTTAAACAAGCCAAGAGATGACTATTGCGACACAAGACATGACAACATAGTTGAAATAGATCAAAAAGACATGAGACAAGACCAGTTTAAGCAAGAATCACGTAGTTCTCAACCCAAGAAACTAAGTTTCAGACTGTGTAAAGATGAATGGCCAAAAAATAGACCCATATCAGAGACCAGATTGGACAGAATAACAACTAAATGACATATTTTAGCTTGCTATTTTGGACAAAGGACTGCAGTTTCACATGAAAAAATGCTATGTCACGTGAAGATTCTCACCGTACCACATGAAGAAATGCTTGCTTCATGCGAATAATGACACCAGTTTTGACAAAATAAAGATTGACAGAAAATGCACTTTTTGCAAAATGTCGCGCGACAATGTACTATGTATCGCGCGAAAACTTTCACCAACTGATGCAAAGATTACACAATTTCATGTGAAACTATGCAAATGATGAAAAAAAGACGTTTGACAGAATCAGACTGTTAGGACCAGCTTGCGTTTCCCAAGATAAATCATGCTATTTTCTGATAGATAGTTCAAGTTACAGATCATTTTTGACATGTTCAAGATTGACAGTTTGTGTGTTTTGATAGTTTCGATTGTTTAAGTGATACACCCACGCAAAACACATTAAGCAGAATGTTTGTAGTACCAGAACAAGCACGTTACAATCCTAGGATAGCCAGGACAATATCTGTTGAATCCCCACTTGAATCAAAGTTTAGCTACACTTACTCTTAGTGGATAACTTAGAAGCTTGGAAGCACGGGCTCCTCCTTACATATGCACTCACTTCTCAAGCATACCAAGCTTCGGACCCGAAAGGAATTGCTTCCCAAAGGGCTGTTATCTCTACTAAAAAATGTAAGAATGTGGGGCATCTTAGTCGGTCTCTGACCTTCCGCGCCAATAGATAGAGGGTTTTTGGAAAACTAGAACAACAGTTTGTAGTAAGGACATCCGTTCAGGTGGTTGTGATCAAGTCATTTTCCCAATAAAGGGGGCTCTCCCAATCCATTCAAAGCAAGGCTTTCACCTTAACGATGTCAGGACTTTAATGCACCACTAGGGTACTGGAGGAGATTTTGGTTGCCACAATGAATTCACACCTGTCTATTGTGACATTAATCACAATAGCATTCTTTGTATACCGGTTTGGAAGGGCTTGGCTTTAGCCTGTTACCGGTTGGGCATCCACTCTCACCGGCTCTACTAAAGCTCTCGGGAGGTAGCCACTCTAGAAGAATCACATGATTTTCTCTTACACCCAAGATCCATAAAGGCGAGGGGAGAGGATACATTCATGTAGTTATTAGGATTACAATCTAAAAAACACTTCAATCACGCAAGATAATGATTAATTTCAAGCACCAACCAAAGTGTGTTCTAACTACCAAAAACAGACATAAGAAGTTTGTGAAAACATGCAAGGTCTTTGACAAACGTCCTACAATAAAACCCATTAGTAGTTTGTAATGCCTTTCTTCATATCAGGGTCCTGCAACAAACATGTCAGAAGTTTATAATGGCTTTCTTTGTCTCAGCGTCCTACAAACCACTGTTATGCTGTTTCAAAAGATAAAATCAGAGAAACACAAATGTCAGAAAATAGCAGATGGTTAGAAAACCGAGGTAAAAATATATCAAACTAAAATCTCTGTTCTACAATTTCACGTGATAAAGGATGCTAGATCGCGCGAAGAAGTTCTCTAAGCCACGCGAAGAACTAGAAAGTTCACGTGAGACGAAAAGAATGTTCGCGTGAAATTAAAACAGAACTTGTACGGAAGTATGGACATAATGCAAAAAAAATGAAAAATATGAAATGAAATTAGGCCAGAACATAAATGTACCTTCCCTACGGTGGGCGCCAGAAATGTATGTGTTAATTTTGGCCTTGTTAATCAACCACACACTTCAACATAGTCCTTCTTCACCAGGTACAAACAAGACTGAATATGAATTATTCATCCTGCCTGCCTGCATGATTCGACCTGTTGCCTTCTATCTAGATGGGGTTTTTGAAATTTCTCTCAGGACGAGAGTCTCACAACCATGGACCAATCTAAGAATGAAGGATTTATCATGATGAATGCAATACAATGCAAGATTAAGCTAGGAATTGAAAGATATAAGATGATCTAATCCATGATAACAAATGCAATTTATTCTAGAAATTGAAATTAGTCTATTGCAATATGAAATTATTCTATATGAGCTTATGACAATAATTCAGTATTCTAACAATGCAAAAGTGAGTGGGGTTTTGAATGAAGAAGGAGAGTTCTTTTATAGACTCAGAGGTTGTTCAAAATGGAAAGTTTCCTTTTTGAAATAAAACAGATAGAAAAGCTAGTTAAAAATAGAAAGCTTTATTTGAAAGAAAACAATAATTGTTTTCTTCTTGCTTTAACTGTTTTCTTTTTCTGCTTTAATTGTTTTATTTGATTTATCCGTTTTTCTCTCTTTTAAAGCAGGATTAAAGAGAAGTTTCCATTTCTGGACAGAGATAAGATTTTTGAGAGAATATTCAATTAATTAAATAAATATGACCTCATAATTGCTTTTCCTTCAATTATCTGAATAATTAAATTCAATTATTGATAATGAGGATATTTATTTAATAATTGAATATCATTTAATTCCTTTTTATGTGTCTCAGCTAAAGAGGGTGAATTTAATTTAAGTAAAGTGCTAGGACTTTATTAATTAAATTAATTCAATCATAAGGTTTGTTTTAGCTAAATAGATATTTAGGAATTAAATGTAATGTATGATTAATGCAGATTTAGGATTTTCTACATTTGACACTCAGGTCGAGTAGAGTCAGTGAAAACTCAGAATTGCCTAGTACAATAGGACTTTGATGATCCAGAAGAATGAAAAATGCAACAAAATTGGTTAAGGTTGCAAGATGCTAATTTTGGGGTGTTACATTAGTTAGTTCAATTCTTCACTTTTCCTACTACACTTAGAAGGATCTAAGTGCCAACTCCACTCTAGCATTCAATGATTCTTTGCAAGGGTGATCATCATCATGGAAAAATTCCATTTAATTTCATTTGGATCCATTTTTAGGGATCTCATAACCATTTTCAGTCGAGTCCAAGTTTTTGTCTTCAAGAGGCCTAATTGGTCTTATTTCCTTGTAGCATTTTACAATGACTTTTTATCAATTATTTCAAAACTTTTCCAAAGAACTTGAAAAAACAATCACACATTCAGACACCCTTTATCACTTTACAATATATTTTTAAGGTTTTAGTTTCCTAATCCCTTTGTACATAGGGTTCCTACAATCTAGGTCCAATAGGGCTAATAGGCCTAATTTCTAGGACTATCTGCAACACAGTGCAAAACTTGCTCAAAACCTGGTCGAATGATTGGTATGAACTCAATACTCCTAGCATGTCAATATATTCCCATGCCCTATCTGAAACTATACCTAGTCCGTACAGTGCTTCACTACCCTGCAAGATATGCTTACTATTTCATCTCCAAATCCCTAACTGGACAGTGTATGCTCGCCTAGGGCTTGACACTAAAAATAGCAACTTGACCTTTCATGACTCCTAATCCTAGATATATATAGAATAGTGAATCCCATTTCATATCCAACTACTTTCAGGAAGATACCATGGTTATTTTTCATGGGGGAGCCATGAACTGACTGACTGGTTAGGACAGGACTAGTGGACTCTCTAGATTGAAAACAATTTAACTAGGACCCTAGAATAACTCAAAAATACTAGTTAACTGAATGAAAAACACTTCAAACTATCCTAAGAACACAAAACAACAACTAATTTGGGGCATTCAATCCATTAGGTATCACTGTCACACACAAATGCTCGGATTTTCTGAAAACATAGAGTTGCAGAGCTCTATTCAATATTCAAAACTTGTTACAATGTATCCTCTCTCTCAAGATTTGAGCCTCTACTCACATTAGATGCCTCATTCCATGTTTCTAGGCATTTTTGGTCGATTCCTCACTCCTATTTTGTAGGGGGATCCAAGGTAACCGAGTTGCATGCAACATTTTCAATAATTGCAAATGTTGTCATGACAACATTTTAACAACTTTTGGCATCTTTGCTTTCATGCCTCTTTCCTCATTTCTAGGACCTTTAACCTCTCTAATTCGAGGATCCAACCTCATTAATGGCCTCAAGGCATCTCTATACATCACTTATGTGTTTAAGACACATTCATGGCTCAAATCCCACATTAAGCAACTAAGCCTAAGAAATATAAAAACTACTAACAATGGCTAATTTAGTGACCTTAGTCCTAATGACTAACTCACCTAGCCCACATTTCAATGACCTTCTAAGGTCTAAAAACAACCTAACTATCTTGACTTGGCCAATGTCAAGTAAAATCCAAAAATACTAAAACATGGAGGTTAGCCTAGGTGTGCTCCTGCACCAACATGCAAGATGAGAAACCTCACCAAAGGTAACCCCAAGGAAATCTAGTAAGAGATCTCATAACCCAGTTTGTTTCAATTGTCATGAGTTTGGTCATACTACTAATGTATGTAAGAAAAATGTTAGATCTAGTATTCCAAGTGTTAGATATAATGCTAGACTAAGTAATTTTTATGGTTATTGTTACAATTGCAACAAATATGGACATAGAGATAATGAGTGTAGGACCAGGATGAACTGACAAAATGCTTTTGTCAACCGATCAAGTCCTTATCAGAATGAGAACTGGTAGAATGTTACATGCTCACATTGTCATAATTAGGGACACATGGCTATGAGATGCAAAGTGAGGACAAATAGAGGCAATGCAAGACCTTGAGATCAATATGTATGACATGTTTTCACTGTCATAAGATAGGACACATTGCAAGGTTTTATAGAACAAAGAACAACAACGTGAACCAACCAGTTAATCATTTAGACAAGATAAAGGGAAAATAGATTGTGAATGTTGAAGAGACCAAGAATCAGATGCACATGACATGGGTAAATAAGAGTGAAGACAAACCATTTGAAGATACCACATCTTCACCAAGTGTGGAGAATTCTTAATTTAACTAAGTCATCATTGACTTAGGGGGAGAAAAAATTGTTGAATCTATTGAAGACCTCCTAGATGCATGTGCAGTAAGTTCTAATTGCATATTTAGATGTATATGGTTGTTTTGAAGTATGGTATGATTTTTTTTTTTAACAGCATGAAGTTTTGGTTGACCGCTAACAAGATTTGTGAAGGTATATGGTGTTTTTGTTAGCAATCGGTGATGCAATTAATGTTGTAGAGATAAGGTAGATAAAATTTGATTTTAGGTCACATTGTGTACCTACGCGATCAAGGAGCTATAGCCTGGAGAGACAAAAGTGAAGTTTGAGAAGCTTGACAATGATTGAATCGACCACAAAAGGATTTGAAGAGTGATTATGTGAAGGAAAATTGTTAGGGTTTGTGCAACTCATAAAGAAATGAATTAAGAGGTATTTATCAATAATTTTTAGATTGAATATGTTTTATGCAAGATGGATACACCAATCATTGTGGATATTACTCAAATTCCAAGACCTGAATTCAAGAAACATCCTTTTAAGTTGATCAAAGATGATCCAAAGAGTGCCCCATCCAGCATGCCCTTTGATATGATGCATATTGAAGACGTGCAATCATACATTCATTGTAAGCTTGAAGAATTAGGTTTATCACACATTTTAAATCAGTATACAAAGTTGTGTAAAGATCTGATATTGAAGGATAAACACCAAGTGGTTGTAGACAAGGATTTTGACCATGCGATCAATTTTCATGATGAGTTTGAGGAAGATCAAATCATATATGTGTTGAGTCATGTTCATGATTAGTTTATGTGGCTTTAACGTCCACATAAGATTACTAAGAAGGTCATACATGCAGTGATATGTTTTTGTGCAACCGATACTTAGGTCAATTCCACAGGATGTAGTCACAGACCTAACTAAATAAAAGTGGGATAAGAGAGCGATGACAATCAATAACATCCCTGATCTAAATGTGATATTTTCATATATGGTGATAGGTTACAAGGTCTATCACTCTATCAGGATCAATAGTGTTCCCAATGCTGCAGTCCACACTGCATATAGAATGGTGACAGAAGATGTAGAATATGATATATACGCTGCAATGAGGGAAAAGTTATTTTAGAACATGGAGAAGATCGATAAGGACAAAAGGAAAGTTTTTAAGTTCAATCAATTGATTATGGGATTTGTTTTTACTTTTAGAAATAATTTCCAGGTGTTGGAACTATTAATTGGGTAGAGGGTACAATAGTTGTAGTCCAATTGAAAAAATTTGTTAGATTACTGGGAAATAGTTTCAATGAGAAAGCTTGGGGTTATTTTAAGGATCTTAAAAGTAAGATGCATAAAAGGGAGAGAATACCAGCCCATGTTTTTGAGAAATATAAGGATGATATATATTTTATGGTGAATAATGACTCTTATTAGATGGAGGCAGTAGTGCCTAGGACATCTTGGTCTATGTCTATGGGATATGAAGTAGGAGGTGATATGTTGACTTTACATGCTGAAGATCTATTGTCAAAACTATTCAATCCAAATGAACCTAGACTTGGAACTTATAAAGAAAAGATCATGGAGGTCCAAAACCAATTGAACCAACTGGTGATTGAGAAGAAAATAAGAAAAGAGGTTAAACAATTTGCATTGAAGAAAGGATTCACACAGGAAGCTATTAACAAGGAAAGAATAAGATATGAAGCTGAGAAGGCTGGCACATCAACAATAGTTACTGGAAATGATGACGTGGAAGTTGTATCTTCTACAACCAGTAGTGACCCAACTTATAGCCAGATAAGCAGTGCTACAATAGTCAAGAAGGAGAAACCCTCTCCTCCAACTTAGATTCTAGTGAGAAGATCAGTAAAGACAACACAACGTAAATGTAGAAAAGAAAAGGTGGCTACTAAAACAAAGGTTCCTGGCAAGAGGAAGAAAGAGAAGGCTCAAATATTTGAGAATATTGAAGAAGAAGTAGAAGCAGAAGTAGAAGGAACAAAATTTGATGAAGAACAAAAGATGAAGGAAAGTGGCAAAAATTTAAATTTGGTTGGTGCCCCTACCACTAAATATGTCAAGCCTGATTTTGGAAAATTCATTGTCTATTGACATTATTGTTGAAAGAGTCAAGAAGTGGGGTGTACTTGTTGGTGTAAGAAAATATTATGACGAGGTCAATGAAGAAGACCATACAAATATTAAGGATGCAATTGTGTTTAGTATGCACAAATTAAGTAAAGCTCTTATTAAATTGCAAGGTCAAATCACTACATCTTTGTACAACAAGATTGAAGCTAGGTGGCATATAATATTAAATCTAGACAAGGAAATAATTGAATATGCCTTAGTCCAATTACAACCAGAAATATCTACAAAGGAGATCAATGAGACACTTAAGAAATATAGACATGCATTCAAGACTAAGTCAAGAATTATAAGATTACTAATTGGTGATTCTCAATTAGTGCGAGATGAAACAATGAGTATTCGAAATAAATTTTTAGGACTTGCTAAAGAGAAGGATGATGATCAAGACAAAGATGAAGAGGAAAAATGACAAGATGATGACGAACTTGAGGTTATATAGACTGATGAAGGATGGAAAGTTAATGGTGTGAAGATCACACTTGTTAATGTTCATTTGGATGATTCAAAGGGGACCATGGACACCACAGGTGATGTTTCTATCATGGATATTCCTTAAGACCAAAGAGACACAATAGAGAAACAAGAGGATACACCCAAGGACACACAAGAACAAAAAGAAAAGGAGACATAGAACAAAGAAACCAGTCAGGATATGGCCAAAGAAGCATAAGTGGAAACACCTATAGATGATCAACTGAAATAGGTACCGGTGATAGATGCAACAGGTGGAAATGAAGAAGATGAAGATGAACCTAAGGAGAAGATCATTTACAAGGAAACATAAAAGGTAACAACTTTTTAGTCTATGTATTATAGCATTGTTGGTATGGATGAAGATATACCAGCTATTAAAGGGAAAATAGATTTGAGTAATATGAGTCCTAAGGAAATGGTAGATATATATGGCTATTAAGTCCCAAGCAAAGAAGGAGAAGATGAGACAAGAGGCACATGTTATACTAACTCCAAGAGATATACTCTCTGACTTAGTGAGTAAAGTGACATATGATGAGAAGGACACACTAATTGAACAATTAGGTAAATTGGTCACAACTACTGGAAAGTAAATACAAAGTCTAGATGATGCTTCTACAATGAGAGAAGAAAGAGATTATGAAAGGAAGAGGTCAGAAAAGCTGGCACAACCTATTGTACAAGACAAAAATACCTTAATAATAGTTCTAAATAAGGTGAAAGAATCTTCAACTGAAGGTGGTAAGATTCTTACCTCAACTTTTGATTTTACACAAATTTTGAAGGAATTGGATAGGAAGAGATGTGAAGCTCAACAGGAGCTAAGGCTATTGACAACAATTTTTGATCCTATTGATGGTTCAATTACAAGTTATGGAGCACAAGTTAGTGCAATCAATCATAAGCTTAAGGCTTATAGGGATGAGCAAGAAAAGAGGATTGCAAACTTAATGGAATTATAGAGTCTTTTGATTCCTAAGTTGGAGATTTTGCAAAAAGGTGTTAAAGAGGCTGGAATAGTGTTAGTCTCATCTACTCTGTGCAATGTAGAAGGATTGGATGAGCTTGCACATTTGTTGTATGGACAGAAAATTATCATGGAGAACCTACTGAACACTTGGTTTAATGACTTAAAGGATTTGAAGGCCAATTTTGGTGATGTATTCAATAGATTGTAATAGGTATATGCTACTCTATCAAATTTTGTTATCTTTGTAATACATTTGTCATTGTTGTCAAAGGGGGAGTAGTATAAAATGATTTTTTTTGCTATGTATTTATAAGGGAGTATAGTACAAATATATCAGTGCAATATGTTTCATGGAATTACATGTCCTTTTTGTAATTACCTTAGGGGGAGTTATCCTAAAAATTTATGTACTTGATTTGCATAGTTTGACACTTAGAAATTTTTCCTAAGTGTTGCCATCAATGCCAAAGGGGGAGATTGTTGGAATTATGATGAATATGATCATATCCTAGATCATGTGATGAATTTTGTAGTGTTATCGTTGCTAGAAACAAGTCTTCTAGGATGATTGAATCCATTATACTAGCGATGGAGGTGACTCCACAAAGATTTCTCTAAATGTCTAGTGTATCGATGATAACACAGTCTGTGATGGTAATTTTAGTGTGCGGTGATAATCTTGAGGATTCAGATGATGTGATCAGACATGAAGTATCTACACAATTAGTTTTGCCTACATTTTTTATTGCATAAGATGATTCAATGCACAAATGGAGATTTGAGTAAAACACCAATGATATCAACAAAGAATAGTGAATAGTCAAACTGGTCTAGTCAAGGTTGGATAAATGAATTAAGCGGTGGAGTCAAATTAAAAGACCGATCAGTTTTTAAGTGTTTAATTATTGAGGGTTGACATTTTACATCACAATTTCCTATGTTGATGTGACCGCTTATGAATTTTGATTGGGATTTAGAGTCTGACTCATGTAACACGTTTTAGGGTTATTCCACCGACCTAAAAGTATTTATAAGATATGAAATTGAAGGAAAAATTAGTTGTTGTTTAGTTTTGTTGATGTTGCGATGATTGTGGTAGTTGAAGGAGAAGTATGTATGATCAAAGCAGCACAATGAGTAGTACATAAGTGGATATGTCAGGATAAATGTGCCATCATCAGGTCATTCTTTGAGTTTCTTACTCAAGGCAAGTTATAATAGGCTTGTGGTCAAAATCCTTTAATAAGGTTACTCCTAACACGGTAAGTAGGATCTTAATAGGTATGAAGACTAAAATCCTTTAACAGGGTGACTCTCAGAAGGAGTTTCAAATCCCTTAATAGGGTAGTTCCTAAAAAGACTTTTCTAATAGCTCTTAACCAGGTTATAAATACTCTTAACTGGGTATACCCTTAGCAGGGTATTGTAATGCTCCTAATAGGGCAAATCTTATTGGTGCACTAGTGAGATTTGTGAGTGATAATTCCCACCATGGTTTTTGCCTCTAACAAGGGTTTCCATGATAAAATACTGGTGTATTTATGTTGATTTCATGGATGTATGCTTTTTTATGCTTTTATGTTACATTTAGCTTTGCATGTTGGTTACTTTGGAAGTTGATGAAAGATTTTGTAGATCTATGGTTGCATTGATTTACCCCCCCTCTCAGTGCCTTATAACATTAACAATTTTTGTATAATGATTCTATTAGGATGTGTTATGATGCTTTATGATGATATCTGGTGTATTTTGGATTTCAAAATATTGGATTATACTACCATAATGATTGTTATTGATTTCTTGTTATTGTGCCTTTATGGCGATGGTCATCTAATTTGGGGTTTTTAAGTGCTATATGCTCATATTGTCATTTTAGTGTTTTGGTCTAGATAAGATTTTTCTTATGATGTACATTAAGGATTAAATTTGGAATGATTAGTCTCATGACATTCTAATGCATATGAATGATTGCATCACTAGAGTGTCATTGTTCCATCAGGGGTACTTTGATTATTCATGTTTATGCTTTGGATATTTATACTACGAGCAGTTGCACTGAATGTGTGTGTGTGTCTTAGTGAACAAGTATCAAACACTATCTCCACCTGAGCTGCAGGTTTGAGTGTCTCTTATCCTTGGCAGTGGCATAGGAGATAGTTTCACCCATCGTTCATGATTTAGCCAATATCATCCCTATATGGACAATGTATATGTAATTGATAAATTATACCTATGGTATTGTGTGGGTGAATTTAGACTTCATCTGCATATTTATGTTGGACCAGTATCTATTTGTGCAAATAGAATTTTTGCAATTGGTGCGATTGAGTTATTTATTAAATGTCAATTTTAATGATTTTTGGTTATTTTTATTTATCGATAAACTTGTCATAGTTAAATTCCATTTTAATTGGAATTGATTAATTTATCCAGTGGGGTTTTGGGAAGTATATAAATTTTATCTAAGTCATTTAATTTTAGCCCTTTTGGCTTTTTGGCAAAAAGTGACTTTATATTGCGGAAAAATAGTTCTTTTTCACACTTTGTTTTTTGAGAATATTGGGATTTTGTTCCAAATTTTGTTGGAGAAATCAATTTTTTGCTTGTTGGGTTTGATTTTCTCTTTGAATTTTTGTAGGCATCGACTTGTTGAGTGTTTTGAGATTGCTTCGCTTTGCCAAAGATCTCGTTTGATTCCACGGGGTTGGATTTTCTACTTCAATTTTGTTCTCACCATTATGTGAGGTAGGTTTTCCTCAGAACTCATATATTTCTCATTTTAATTATTATTTATTTGATACAAATGATCTATGGGATGTATTTTATGCTTTTCTCCATGTGTATGAGTCATTTTTATGCCTATTTGGGCTTCCACATTTATGCTTTGGTTTTGTATTCTCAAATTTAGATTTTTTATGGTGCTATACTGCCCATTTTTTTGTGTTCCTAGAATGGGAATTTTATTGGACCAATGTGTTATTGGTGTAGACATCTAAAATCGTCCTTATATTAATTTAATTAATATTCCCTTAGCATTATAATTAATTAATTATATTTGTTATGTTCTTCTATTTTATTTAATTTAATGTAATTCACTTTCCTTAGTATTTAAATTTAATTTAAATACTACCCCCTTTGATGTATTAAATTCTATTTAAATACATTTCCCTTCATAAATTCCTTTTAAATAAATTTCTAATTTATTTATTCCTCCATATGACTTAAATTCTACAAAACCAAATTAATCTAAAATTTAAAATTTAGATTAAGCTAATTTGAACCTAGATGCTACCCTACCTCACATCACTCTCACCAAATAAACCTACTCACTAATTAACTAAGGTTAATTAGGCTAATTTATTGATTCCTACAACAATTAGTCCTAATTATTTGCTCACACATGTATGAGAAAATTTCCAAAAATTATCTTTTCTAAATAATCCTTATTTGGTGCCAACAAGGTTTCTTACACCCATGATGACACCTTTTTACACTTTCTAAAAGTGTTCTATTGGCCCAAATCTCTTACACCTCTTACAAGATCCTTCACATGTGTACGTTAAGTACACTTTGACCCATCACATCCAAAGTTGCTCACACGTGTGAGAAAAGTGGGCCTCTTGCATGGCTTATGTGTCCCTCATGTGGCACCTATGTGGATGCCACATGAGCTCCACCTCATCCAAGCCCTCTCTCTCCTCCAAAAAATCTATAAATAAAGGCCATTGTCAAGAGCAAATCATCTCTCATTTATGCATTGTTATCATGCTAGTTTAGTGCTAGATATTTTTAGTACATTTTCATGTTTATGTTTCTTAAGAAATCTAGAAATCACATCTTAGGAATAATGGCAATGAATCTAGTTTTGGTTTCATTTGATCTTGCATAGCATATTAGCATAGTTTTCATTTTCATTCTCATACTTTTGATGAATGGCTTGAGACAAGTTCCTCATACTTGTTCTTGAGCCTTTTCATTATTTCATTAGCTTGCATTCTAGTTTCATCAATCAAATCAAGTGGGATTAGTATATTGTGTTGGGAGAGCACACCCACAAACTTCTCTAAGAGAAAATCAACAAGGCATTGGGTGCCCTTGTTCAACTCATCGAAGGTTATGATAGAGTCTCTTATTTTTGTAGTATGCTTTAGACATGTTAGTGTACCTTATTGATTATATATCTCTAATGTTTGCATGTCTGAGCATGTTCCCAACAGGTTAGATTCCAGCATATATATTTTGGCACACCCGGTAGGACCCACGTCCCTTAAATTCTAACATTTTTTGGAAAATTTTCTACGGTTCTGGAAATTTTCACGCAGACCCGTCTCTACTTTGGAGTCGTTGTCTCCGTCGATTACCGTCTGCGCTTCCCGACTGTCTGCACTTCTCATCCGTCTACGCATATAATCCACCTATTGTAAAATAGATCTTTAGTAACCTGGTTTGAACCATTTTTATCAGATTTCAAGTTTTTAACTCTTGAGTTTTTGACAGAGTCATGTTTTTTAAGGGTTAAAGACTGTTAAAACTAATAAAAAAGTTAATATTTATGCACTCTAAGTTTGCTTTACAATAAAAGATGACTGTGTTTATTTGGCCGTCTATGCAGGTGATTCATCATTTCCGCAGATCGCCATCTACGCAGATCACAGTCTGCGCAGATCACTGTTTGTGATACTTGGCTGTCTGCACGTTTTCTTGGGTTTTAATGATTTTTTTTGCAATGTTTCATATCTGAAACTTCAAGACTACTAACAGTTTTCATGCAGGTTTCCTTTGATTTCTAACAAATTTCGGGAAATGAAATTGTATGTCTAAACATTAGTCTTTTGAATGAATGTTGCTTAAAAGTAAATTTACCACATACAATCTTGAATGCATAAGGGAATAAACCTCACAAATATTGAATGACTTAAGACAAATAAAGACACTTTTCTAAGATTTCTTTTTGCCGTGTGGGAAACAAATTGAACCTGTATGATTAACCATACTATTGTGTATTTTTTTTAGATAGAAAACACATAGTTGCTTTAATTAAGTTCAATTTGGAATGAATTCTTCTTGGTGTGTTTGAAGAAGTGTTTTTCAACACTTCTTTTGAGCTATTTGTCAATAGATTAAAACCACTTAATATAAGTGATGCAATGATTAAGTTATAGTCGTATCCTCTCCCCTCGCCTTCGTGGATCTTGGGTGAACAAAAAGCTTAGCTTAATCAAGCTTCTAGAGAGGCCTGTCTAGAGGGTGCACTTCCCCTTTAGAGGATGACCTCAAACCAGTAATCCCTTTGGCCGATATAGAAATAAAGTGTGACCCAAAGGCCCTCTTTATCCCTTCAAGCTCGGGTGGGTCATGTTCAATGGTAGTCCATACTGAGTGAATATCCTCAACATATTGGCATGGTTGAACTAGAGACCTAAGTGTGTCACACTGTACAAACTGATTGCAGGGTCACCACAAAATATTACTAGCAACTGTAACTTAGTAGCATACCCAAATCACCTCCAAATAGTAACTTATTATAGTGCAAGGGGAGGGAAGAATCTCACCCCAAGATTCCCATCATATGTGTCCCAGGGTATTGTGTTGCGAAAGAGATCTTTGTAGCACGACAACAATACCTGGCAAAAGGCAAAAACACAGGTGCCCTTTCAGGGGTGACACTGCTATGTGAGTTGAAGGAATACCAAGCTATGGGACTATAATATTTCATGCAAATCCAATTTCCTAAGGTAGCTACTATTTGAACTATCTTCGTTGTGATAGACCAAGTAAAAAGATAAGTGGCTTGAAAGAATCACTTGAACATACACAAACGAGATCTTGGAATTTGAATCAAAGTTTCCCAATGCCACATTTGCTTGTATCTCTCAAGGTTTCTTTGTCCCTTGTTGGATTGTTTTGAGACGTGTGTCTGTTATTTTTCTGGTTTGAATGTGCTGAAATAAGTTCTTGCCATCGAACAAATTTGCCCAAAATCAGACTAAAGATCAAAATTTGCCCAGAATTTCAACACACCATCTTAGCAACAATCGACCGTCTCCACTCTGGATCCACCATCTGCATAGATTACCATCTACACAAATCACCGGCTACGTCTAAGATCATCATCTTTGCTTGAAAATAGTGAGTTGCTAAATCTGCTGAGACGTTAAAAAATTTGACCTTTTGTAGTACCCCAAAATCATTTGTCCTAGATCAATCAGTCATTCATCCAAAATCAGATTTTTTCATATGACATGACCAATTTCAAGAAACATAAGAAGGTTAAGCTTCCAACACCTGTAGTCTATAGAGAGTAGAAGGAAACCACTCACAAATCTAAGGAATATCAACATATTACCACATCTATCAAACAAGATATTGAGCATCGAGAGAAAATTGATAAAATCCTTTACAACAACAAAGTCTGCAACTTCATGGCTAAATATTCTATCAATAGTGCTTTCATCGCCATTGAACAATACGACTAGGATCAATTCTTCCATTCTTCTATCATCATTCTTCCTTCTCTTGGAGCATTAGATCAAATCATCAAGTCAAATCAATTCTTTTAGGTTGAAAGACCTTAATCAAAGTATTACAAACCTTCATCCTCAAACAAACACAACATTGCTTGTAGACCATCAGTCTTTCTCACGTGATTTAAATCCTTTAGTGATGTCCCATTTTTCTTGAGATCACAAGTCTATCTTCAAGTAGAATAGGTGTTGCTTTAAATCCTTTTTATGTTTGTATCATCACAAGGTTTTTTCATGCTTAGGTTTTGTTCCCAAAACCTTTAAATCAGTCAATCAATCCTCAATCCAATCAATCAACCAATCAACCTTTAATCAAACATCAATTAATCTAATCAAATCCAATCAAATCAAGAATCAAGATCTTTGATCCATTTCATTTCTTACACCTTCTTGTCTTCCATTCTTCTAAATCCACCATTGTATGGTAGTCACTCGATCCCAAGCTAGAAACATGAGGTGAGAAACATTCAACACTATTACCCGTGAGGAGAATCCTTTTGCCCCTCAATATTTTCAAGGAACTGGAGTACAAGCTGAGGAAGTTCCTGAAGAAACTAAACTAGTGGACCAAGAAGAAAGACCCACCCAAGTGATGGACTTCCTTAGTGACCCATACAACTTAGAAATGGTTGAGAAGGCCATTATGTACAACAATGCTGAAATATTCTTAAATCTTGTTCATAATGGTGTCACAGTGCATATTGATTTTGATGAAACACTCCTTACTCAAAATGTCACCAAAGCTATCACTGCCACTACTACAGCCATGGCTTCTACTTCCAATGATACATCATCACGTGACACCAGTAAAGGACCTATTAGTGAACCTTCCACATTAATACCCACGTCAGTACCTGTGTCAAAAACCACATCAGTACCTCAATTAACACCAGAACAAATTCAACAAATCCAAAGCGCCTTTCCAAACAATACTATACATAACAACACTCAAACGACAATGACTCAAGGAGCAAGTGCTAATGTCAACAACATAGGGTGGATTTTTCATGCCCCTGCCTACATATCTGTTTCACACAATAGGGATGAAAACATCTGCAACCAATACATCTCGAGCCTATTAATATATACCACCTCCTACTGTTGGTATGACCTCCATAGGGTTTTCAGCTACACAATTTTGAGGAGGTGGAGGTTATGTACCACTGTTTATTCCCCGAAATACTCCAAATTTCACCCAACAATTCAATGAGCTCAAAAGCATTATAGAAGGCTTACAAAATGGGGGCAAAAAGGGGTTTTCTTTTGAAGAGATTTGTCCCTACCCATTTGACAAATCTATTACAATGCAACCATTCCCAACAAACTTTGAGATGCCTAAATTTGAGAAATACAAAGGTGAAACATGTCCTCTACAACATCTCAAAGAGTTTTACATTACATGGCAAGAAGTTGCCTATAATGAGAATTACTTAAAAAGACTCTTCACTAGGAGTCTTGGAGGCGTAGCTTTAGAATGGTTCATGGCCCTCCCTTATGGGTCAATCTCTACTTTCTCTGATCTCATAGAGAATTTTGTTGGACAATATTCTTATAATATTAAGCATAAAGCAACACTCAGCGATTTGTGCAATACTAAAAAAAAGAATGGAGAAACCTTTTCTAGTTTCTTGCAATGATGGAGACATATTGCAAATCACATGTCATGGAAAATACCTGATATTCACTTAATTGACATCTTCACAAAGAATTTAATCTCTGAGATGTCTTTGCAAATGAAGATGGCTTCACCTGACACCTTTGAATCCCTTTTCAAGAAGGGAAAAAACATTAAAGATGGCCTTTTCCAAAGAGGTAGCATGAAACATTATACTCCCTCCAACAATGATAAACCAAAATTTTGGAGTAAAAACAAAGGAGTTGTCAATGATGGAGTGACTGATGCCAAGCATGTTCAAACTATCCAAGCATCCAACAATAATAATCAAAACAATCGAAACAACAATCAGAACCAAAATCAAAATCGCAACAATAATCAAAATCAGAATCAGAACAACAATCATAATCACAATTAGAACAACAATCAACAACCTTGCAATCAATCATTCCTGTTTCCTTGTAACAATTACAACAAGAATAACAAAAACAACAATAATAACAGCAATTGACAATGATGACAATTCACAACTTTGCCTGAACCTCTAGATGTGATCTTTAAACAACTTACGGATCAAGGAATGATCATTTATCCAAATACTCGTCCGTTCAATGAGAACCAACCTAAACCTATTTGGTATAGAGATAATGAATATTGTGATTATCATCACATCAAGGGGCATGATACCAAGAAATGCATGAAGCTTAGACACTTTATGCAAGATCTCATTGAGGATGGAAAAATTGAAGTTGAAGGTTAGAATGCATCGTCATCTAATGTGAAACTCAAAGTCTACAATCAACCCTTCCCACCTCACAATCAAAACAATGCATCAAATGTGATCTTGTATGACTATTCTACCAATACTATCACAGGCCATGATCGAACATGTGGAAGTTTAAGTGAAAATGATATCTTTGGGTTTGACTCTCTTTGTGGCCGCATTGAAGAAACTGACACGCATGTTAATACCATAATCCTCAAAGCTGCTGATTATAATGCTACCACACGTAGGCCCAGAGTCACTGTCCAAGCTGCTGATAAACCTTCTACATCTGCAAATCCACTAGCTGCATTGTCTACTATTGTTCGGCCTACCTTGCGCTATGACCTTTTGGCTCAGTTAGGGAAGACACCTGCCAAGATATCTATTCTAGAGCTCCTAAAAACCTTGCCAATTCACAGAGAAATCCTTGATAAAGCTCTAAATGAATCCTAAGTCCCTGAGAACATTAATGCCACACAATTCCAAGCTATGATAGGAAACTTAGCCGCACAAGAACACCTTGTCTTCACCAATAAGGACTTTCGTGGTCCTGGCCTGCATCATAATAAATCCCTCCATATAGAAGGAAAAATCTAATCCACAGGAATAAAATGAATCCTTATAGATGGTGGATCTAGCTTGAATTTGTGCACATTGAAGATGATTCGTAACATCGGTCTTTTTGAGGACCTCATTAATGTAGACAAAGGAATCAAAATAAAGGCATATGATGATCGAGAATGAGAAAGCAAGGGTCTGATCATACTTCCCTTACAAGTGGACCCAGCCTTGATTGAAACTATTTTCCATGTGCTAGATCTAGATCCACCTTATAATATGACCCTGGATACACATTATCAAAGGTGTACCCTCTACTTATCATCAATGTCTAAAGTTCCCACATTACGGTAGAGAAATCACAATCCCTGGAGATCCTGAGCCCTTTCAATACTATAAGAGATTGGAAGGAAAACAATCTAACTATTGTCCATTGAATGAGTTTGGCTGATATTCTAATCAAGAAACCCTTGTTTCAAACACTCCATCAGTTCTAGAAAAGACATCAGAAACACCAGCTGAGCAATCTAAAGGAAAAGAAAAAGTTACTGACAAGGTTATTGAAGACAAACCCTCCTCATCTAAAGAAAAGGCTACTTTTACAAATCAAGGCATGGGAGAATATAAATTGGAAAGTGCTCTATGTATTGGGCAACTCCCTTTGTCTCCAAAGTCTTATGGAAGACCATCACCATTACCCCCCTCTAAAGACAAAGCACTTATGTGCTGCAAATAAACTATTTTTGAACATTGGGGTTCCCTATCAGATGAACACATGGAATACAATGTCCTTTATTGGCTCTATAGTGATGAAGAAGAATGACCTATAATTTTTCCCAAAGGAAAGTATCCTAAGGTTACTCCCATTGTCGATAGCATGGGATATCATGGTACTGGCCTTGGAGCTAATGAAATAGGTAAGAAGAAGATCATAAAAGCCAATGACTATCCTAAAAGACATGGATTGGGTTCCGTAGAGACCAAGACTAACTTCATTAAGGATTATTGTCTAGCTGCCTCTGATTCAGACACTGAGGAAGAGTTATTCAAAATTCCTTTCCACTATGTTGAAGATGACCTAAATGAAAATCACCATGTCTTCATTATCACCCAAGTTGACCTTTCCTCCCCTTGTCTACCCCTCACAAACCCTGAATTAATTGACTGGGATTAACAAGACTCATCACCAGCTTTGGATGTTTTGATTTGGATGAGGCATTTTTAGCCCTCTTTGGACTTAAAAATCTCTGAGAGTATGAACATAAAATCCACTACAGTGAACAAGCCTACTTCGGTATCCAAGTCAACTCTCTCAGTCACAAAGGTGAAAAAGAAAAAAAATAAAAATGAAAATACATCCTCTGGTGAAAACCTCTTGTAGGCACCTTTGGATGAAGAAAAAGATAAAATAAAGGATGCTCCCTCTAGTGAAAACCTTTTTGAGGTGCTAGAGGACGGAGAGGCTAACTTTCCATTTATATCCTCAAAACTAGAAGTGTCCTCTATGATCATTGAAGATACTATTCCAATCAATTTGGGCACAGAAGCATATCCACACATCACCTACATTACAGTTTCTCTCAGTGATTAGAAAAAGAAAGACATGACAATGTTTCTACATAAACATAAAATAAAATTTTCCTGGGCTTACAAGGACATGCCCGGGATAGATACAGATCTTATCATGCATCATCTTGTTGTAGATCCAAGTGTAAAACCTGTTAAGAAGAAACTTTGCAAAATGCATCAGCAAGTTGCACTGGTAGTCAAAGTAGAACTTCAGAAAATGCTGGATGCTAAAGTCATCAGACCTATTGATTATCCTGAACGGGTCTCCAATATTGTACCAGTAGGAAAACCTACTGGGGGAATTTGCATCTACACTGATTTTAGAGATCTAAACCTTGCATGTCCCAAGGATGATTTTCCACTCCCAAATATTGACATTATAGTGGATTTGACTGCCGAACATGAAATGTTGTCACTTATAGATGACTTCTTATGTTATAATCAGATCAGGAAAGCACTAGAAGACTAGCATAAAACCACATTCACAATGCCTTGGGGCACCTTTTGTTATCAGGTGATGCCTTTTGGCCTTAAAAATGCTGGAGCTACTTATCATCGAGCAATGACTACCATCTTTCATGACCTTCTGCATGTCATCATGGAAGATTATGTGGATGATCTTTTAGGCAAATCCAAAATAAGGGAATCACATATTCCTATTCTCACTACCATTTTTGAGCGATTGGAGAAGTATAAGCTTAGGTTGAATCCTAAGAAGTGTGTTTTTGGAGTACAATCTGGTAAGCTTTTGGGATACATTGTGTCACGACATGGAATAGAAGTTGATCCAAGGAAAGTGAAAGAAATCCTAGAGATGCCACCACCCAAAAAATTAAAGTAATTATGCAATTTACAAGGAAAAATACAATCAATCAAAAGATTCATGTCACAACTCGCAGATAAGGTGCATCCATTCTCTCATCTCTTGCATAAGAATATCAAGTTTCAGTGGGATTGCTTATGTCAAAATACATTTGAGAAGCTGAAAGGCTATCTAGATAATCCACCTGTGTTGGTACCACCTTTTGCTAGCCATCCTCTGATTTTGTACATATCTTCTACAGAGGTCACGTTGGGAGCCCTCCTGACACAATTAGATGATACCAGCAAAGAGCGAGCAATTTACTATCTTAGCAGGACCCTTATTGACTATGAGTTCAATTATTGCCTAATTGAGAAGGCATGCTTGGCTGTTGTTTTCTATACACAATAACTATGACATTATATGGTTGATCATAAGATTCATCTTGTTTCCAAAATTGATCCCCTCAAATATCTCCTAGCACGTGCTACTCTTACTGGTCGTACAACAAAATGGGTCATGATCCTTAGTGAGTTTGACATTGTTATGTGGATCGCAAAGCTATCAAAGGAAAAGTAATTGCAGATCAGTTAGCTGAAGCACCTGTTGACGGTCAAAATCCTTTGATCATAGATTTTCCAGATGAATCAGTCCTTAATATTGCCCTGAGTACACCATGGAAGATTTATTTTGATGGATCCTTCACTCAGAAAGGATCGGGGGAAGGAATGTTGTTTGTTACACCAAAAGGGGATCTTATCCCTAAATCTTATAAATTATAGTTTCCTTGTACCAACAACATTGCAGAATATGAATCCCTTGTACTTGGACTCCAACAGGCCATACAATGGAAGATTCTCACTTTATTGGTGCTTGGTGATTCACAATTGGTTATCGAACAAGTTATGGATGAATATCAAACAAAGGATTACAAGTTGCTTCCCTACCACCGTATAGTTGAAGATCTCAAAACACATTTCACTGATCTAATCTTCCAACAGATCCCTCACACAAACAACAAAGTAGCAGACACCATGGAAACAATTGGGTCCTTGATCACCATGCCAGAACACAGTGCACAGTGTGAGTTTCTTGTTGAAAATCTTACGGTCATTGCCTATGACAAATCAAATTCCACAATGGTGTGTGAAATTGCTGATCCTAATTCCCCATGCTACCAAGAAGTATATTCATACCTTCATGATGGACATACCCCACTTACTCTAACCCCCAACCAACGTAAAACCTTCATTTGCTGCACTTTCGGATACACAATCCTTGCTGATACCCTTTTTTGAAAGCATTTCGATGGAACTATTTTAAGGTTTCTGAATTCTGATGAAACACAAATGTCCTTGGAGGAGGTACATCAAGGAATCTGCGAGGCTCACTCTAGTGGACTTACTTTGGCCAAGAAGTTGTTATGCACTGGATATTACTGGCCTACTATGGAACAAGATGCTTACAACTATGTGAAGAAGTGTGTGCCTTGTCAGCAACATGAAAATTTGATACATGCTTCCTCCTAATCCCTTCACCCCACCATCACCCCTTGGCCTTTTTCACGCTGGGGTCTCGACCACGTTGGTGAGATTTTCCCTAATTCTTCTAATGGCCATAAATACATCCTGGCTGCTACCAAGTACTTTACAAAGTGGGTTGAAGCTGTTCCTCTCACCTACACTACTGGAAAATAGATTTCAAAGTTCATTTTGAACTATCTTATCTGTCGCTATGGCATTCCTTAGGATATTGTTACAGATAATGGAGGACCTTTCAAGAATAAGGATGTCATAGAGCTATGTAGGAAATTCAGCATTACTCACCATACCTCTTCCAAGTATTTTCCACAAAGCAACGGTCAAGCTAAGGCTACAAATAAAACCATCCTTAGAATCCTCAAGAAAATGATCGATGAAGTTGGCCGCCATTGGCACCTTCACCTCAATCCTTCCCTTTGGGCTTACCACACCTCCATTTGAACCCCCATAGGAGCCACTCCCTTTGCCCTTGTTTATGGTACTGAGGCTATTCTACCCATCGAAATTGAGCTCCCTTCCCTCAGAATTTCTCTCAAGAATCTATTGTCCGAAGAAGAATATAGAGTTGCCCACTTGAAAGAGTTGGAACTCCTTGATGAGAGATGCCTCAATTCCCTAGACCACCTCCACGTGTATCAAAATTGCCTTCACCTTCAGTTCCACAAAAGGATCAAGCCTTGTTAGTTTGAGGTTGGTGATCTTGTCCTACAACATAATATGAAGAACCTCTAGAACCATGAAAAGAAAGGAAAGTTTGAGCCTAATTGGTTGGATCCCTTCATTGTCACAACAAAGTATGGTTCTGGCGCTTATTAGATTGTGTCACCAGAGGGAGATCTGATCTCTGGCCCTATAAATATTGTACATCTCAAGCGCTTCTATACTTGATCCATCAGCAGTCTATTGTACAACAGAAATTTTTCAAAAATCCCCAAAAAATCAGAAAAGCAGAAAATCCAAAAACATTCAAAAAGTAAGCAAAAAAGAAAAAAAATAAAGCTTGAAAAGAATATCAAAAAAAAAAGGGAAAGAGAAATAAATCCGTCCATCTGTGAAAACCACTTCGGTGGCGCAATGGATAAGTACCATGGTGAAAACCTATTTCAGGCACCATGTGTAGTAAGATCCACCATTTGTTTCCACATTTTTTCCAAGCAGCCTACATCGCCTTTTATAATAAAAGTCACTACCCATATCTGTGCAGGTAGTTCCTTGACCATTTTCCACCTCCGTAATAAAAAAATTCCTACACGACTGAGCTTACCATATCAATACTGAGCTTTGTTCTAGACACAGTGATCACAAACATTTCCAACAAATCAACAGATAGATTGACTTTCCTAATGATCATTCTATTCACAAGCAATTGCCAGCGAATTCCTATTTTTATCAATCAATCTTTGGCCCATCAGGATACATCCTTCTGGTGTTGGTTGTTCTATCAATCCTCACATCAAAACTATTCATGGCAAGAACTTTTGGACTGAATGACCACTTGGTCAGGATGCCTTTTTGTTGATTTTATCTTGTGTTTTACTATGTCTTTATCACGACAGCCTTGATCTTTTATACCTTGGTTCATTATGGTGAGTATCTAGTGAAATACGTGTCATTTGTGGTATGATCTACTTGTCATAGTTTGTTAGTGCATTTATGTTTTGATATTTAGTTATGACTATGTATGCCTCACTGGGGGTAGGATTCATGCATCTCAAATCCCTCAAAAGATCTGGATGTATTGCGTCTCCTCATGAGTAACATTTCATAGGTCTCATCATACCTAATATCTAGCATTCTTGTTCCTAACAACCTATTTGTCTGAGAGTCTAGTCCACGCAAAGGAACCATGTCACTTGTGTTTTCTAGCACATGGTGCATAACTCCTTTTGCCATATCAAACTAGGGTGTGCTCTCCAACATTAACATGGTATCAATCCCACTATCATTATGTAGTTAGTATTTGCATTTTAGTTAGGTCATATTTCAATTTAATTTTTCTCTTGGCAAAGGTTTCTATTTATTCCCCCTATCCAGTCACCTAAGCGATTTTATTAGACCTATTTGATACACACAAAAATAGTGTCCTCATATGTCTCATATTGCATTCATTCATTAGTTTACTTTTATTCATTAATCATTATTCATTACAATTGTATTGTTACTTCATTCATTAATCATTACTCATTAAGATTACATTTTGTTCTGTTACATATAGTTGCATTACATCCATTATCCATTCATCATATTATAGTTGCATTTCATTATCCATTCATCATATTATAGTTGAATATTTAGTTGCATTGTTAAGTCCTTAACATTGTTTTAGGATTCATTCATTTTAGGATTAATTATACATTTCACAAATCATATATGCATTTATATTTATTAATCATCACATTACATCAATACATGTCCAAATATATCCATCTACAAGCATTAACACATCACATCTAATATCTATATATATCTGCATCTCATCCCTGCATCACAAAAATGTCAGCATAATCATATACATTCATCTCATCTTGCATGTCAGTCATAAACATCATATAACATATGTAATATAAAATCATAATGCATCTATACATCCTGCATAAACATCATATCATATAGCATCATAAATAAAGTCCATAAGGCCCAAATAGTCCCCAAAGTCCATATATATATATCTCAAAATGTCAAAATCATACATAATGTGTTTCATAAATCATACAAAAATGTGTATCAAAATTGGTCTGAGACAAATCATGGGTGTGGTCATGATGGTCTTGCACCACTGCCTGGGTGCGGTGGTAACCCCACTAATCCTTATGAGCCTCATCATGTGCTCTTTGTTAGAGCTTTCTCTGAGTAAGCAAGCTGTTGTGACTCCTCTAGTACTGCACCATAGTAGAGACCCATATAATATGTGGCCTCTCATCCCCTCTGACCATCCTCTCTCTGTGCTGCCATAGCATTTGCCTTCATCTGTCCCGCACCTGTAGCCCTTCCTTCCAGATGAGCTATATCTCGATCTTCTCTATAATCCTCTACATGTCTCTGAGTTAGGTCTCGCTCTGCTATTAGAGCTTCTATCTGTGCTAACATAGCTACAGCTCCTTTGCGTCCCCATGCTCCTTAATAATCGCAAACTCACCACTGTCAACCTGAGCCTGTAATATATCTAGTGCTCTCTGTGCACTATCCCCCTGAGCAGTCTCTTCTGCTAGCTCCCCCTGTATCCTAGCCAACTCTGTTTGTAAGCTACTTGCTATGGCCTGCGCAATTGCTAGTACCCCCTGCAACCTCTGGATCTTTGCTTGCACGCTCACCTCGGTCGCTCGAGATGTCAATAGCAGGCCCTGTACCCTGTATAATTTAGTCCAAAGACTATCCCTCTTAGTTACTACTATGTCATATACCTCCTAGGCTATGTGCCCAACTAGTGGTCCCTGTACCTGTGGCCCCTATCCCTATGGCTGATCAGGTGGTCCCTGTGGCTCCTGATCCTATCCCTGGTCCTGTACCTATGCACCTGGGACTATGGGAGGCTGCCTCCCTACTGGTAGCTCCACCTGTCCTCTCCATCTCTATGCTGTCACCCTGGGCCAAAATCTCCTCCCCCCGACCCCTCCATCCTCATCATCATTGTCATCATCCTATCCCTCTCCATCTCCCCCCTCTCTAGGTTGCTCACCCTCCTGTACTATCCCTGACACTGTCAACTTGATCGGTCTGTGTGCTACCCACCACTGAGCGTATGCTGGGACTACACCTGCATCATGTAGAGACTCTTGTGCCCTGATCCATAGGACCTCTATCATCCCCATAAATGATGCTCATGCTATGCGGAGAATCACTCCCATCCCCAGATGCTACCCACCTCTTGGGTCACTAGTGGATGTGGGAACCCATCTGGAACTCCCTCCTAAACCTGTCCCATCTGTCTCTGTACCTTAGATGACATATATCTAGAGATCATGTATGCTGTCCTCCCAATCAACCAGCAATTGGTTTGAACAAATCTCATATAATACGAGTCAGTCATAAAACTTGTCCTCTATGTACTTGTCCTACTATGGGATCTCATGACCCTAGGCCTCACACCCTACGTATGGTGCCCACTATATCTCCCCCATCTCATCTAGCCTTTGTCGCTAGTAACCAATTGAATCTGTGGCCTCATAACTGATAGGTGAGTGTATCTGCATACGAATGACTCATAAGCTGCTCTGATCTCTCAATGCCTAATCGGTCATATGACCGCAATGCGCTCCCACGCCCATACAAGAAGCAACGTACATCTTGTCCCTAATGCCCTACCCTTACGGTAGGCACACATATGAAGATCATAATAAAACTTCCCGAGAATGGTGTATCCCTAGCAGTACTGGTCTCCGTCCTCCACCATGCTGCTAAGAACCTGCACCCAGCCCATAGGAAATCCCTTGCCTACATGATCAGGCATCAACTGACCTCCAATCAAACCAGCCAAGTATAAGGCCACCCGCCACAACCATGGCTCCATCGCCATCGCTCCATCCTAGGACATCCACTACCGTGTAGTAGGCAGATTTGCATACCTCTGTCCAAACACAATCGTATGGCTCTGAACCCTCAAAGTAGTACTCGGGTATCAACCCCCGAATAGGCACTCTATAAATCCTCCACATGTTGTGAAGGGTGATAGTAGCTTCCCCCGTCAGGAAGTGAAAGATCAAAGTGGTACTATGCCACCTCTTGATCAGAGTAGACATAAGCACATTATGCGCTCTCAGATGTGGCCAATGTCGTACATGCTCTAGCCCGCATAGTGTGATGATCCCCCACTCTACTCCTGTTAGATGCTGCTCCAGTGCCATAGTTGCTGGGTAGCACTCCCTTGCTCGAAAGGTGATGGTATCCTCCTGTATCCAACAAGCTCATGTCAGACATCAGATAGCATTTTGGGGCATCAAAAAATGTCTCAGGCCCGTCCAGGGCATCAAAAAATGCTCCCAGACCCTTGTCTTTAATCTTCTTCCCCTTTTTTCTTCCATTTTCAGGTCAATTAGTGTAGAAAACGGTTGACCCTCGTAGACGGCAGACTTTCACAGTCACCAGTCTATAGAGTCGGTGGATCTTCGCAGACGCCAGTCTGCGGAGATGACGGTTTCCACTGCCGCCTCTTTTCCATGTAGATGACGGAGTTCTAACTCTGTCATCTTCACTGTGCATTCTCCCCTTCCCCTGCCCTTGCAGACAGAGATCAAGTGATCTCTGTCTGCGAGGATAGCGATTTGTCAATCGCCATTTGCGCAGACGGTGGTCAGGCGACCACCGTCTGCACTGCGCGCTAACTTTTGGATTCATTTATTACACTTTGGACACCTAAAAAGCATTAAATGCATAATGGACTAGGATATTGTCGACTAATCACCAGTGGTCTCACATCTGCTGGTCGTTGGTACACCTGAATGCACTCTCCAAACTGTGCTCGCTCTCTCTCTACTACCATCGCTCTTCTCTTCTTTTCTCTTTTGGCTCTTTGTGAGTGAAAATGACTTGTCTATGGGCCCCGGTGGACTATTTATAGCCCCTTGGGACCCGTTTCTTCTGTCCTTCTCCCCGTTCCCCATTTTGGTCCCTGTTTTTCCTCCATTTTTCTTGGACACGCCATGCAATTGGTCTTCTTTCCTTGTTCTCCTGCCTTTTTCAAGAAAATTTTATTAAAATTTTCTATTTTTTCCTATTATTTTCTCGAGGGAGCACCCTCCTCCGCTCTCACTACCGTAGGATTTCCTGACCTCTTTGAGGCATCTTATGTTCTTTTCTTTGACACAATGCCACTTTCAATGCCACATTAAAGAGGGGCAAAATGTAGATGTCTAAAATCATCCTTATATTAATTTAATTAATATTCCCTTAGAATTATAATTAATTATATTTATTATGTTCTTCTATTTTATTTAATTAAATTTATTTAATTAAATGTAATTCACTTTCCTTAGTATTTAAATTTAATTTAAATACTACCCACTTTGATGTATTAAATTCTATTTAAATACATTTCCCTTCATAAATCCCTTTTAAATAAATTTCTAATTTATTTATTCCTCCATATGACTTAAATTCTACTAAACCAAATTAATCTAAATTCTAAAATTTAAATTAAGCTAATTTGAACCTAGATCCTACCCTACCTCACATCACTCTCACCAAATAAACCTAATTACTAATTAACTAAGATTAATTAGGCTAATTTCTTGATTCCTACAACAATTGGTCCTAATTATTTTCTCACACATGTGTGAGCAAATTTCTAAAAATTATCTTTTCCGAATAATCCCTATTTGGTGCCAACAAAGTTTCTTACACCCATGATGACACCTTTTTACACTTTTTAAAAGTGTTCTATTGGCCCAAATCTCTTACACCTCTTACAAGATCCTTCACATGTACTTTAAGTACACTTTGACCCATCACATCCAAAGTTGCTCACACATGTGTGAGCAAAGTGGGCCTCTTGCATGACTTATGTGTCCCTCATGTGGCACCTATGTGGATGCCACATGAGCTCCACCTCATCCAAGCCCTCTCTCTCCTCCAAAAAATCTATAAATAGAGGCCATTGTCAAGAGCGAATCATCTCTCATTTATGCATTATTATCATGCTAGTTTAGTGCTAGAGATTTTTAGTACATTTTCATGTTTATGTTTCTTAAGAAATCTAGAAATCACATCTTAGGAATAACTAAACTGAATCTAGTTTTGGTTTCATTTGACCTTGCATAGCATATTAGCATAGTTTGCATTTTCATTCTCATACTTTTGATGAATGGCTTGAGACAAGTTCCTCATACTTGTTCTTGAGATTTTTCATTGTTTCATTAGCTTGCATTCTAGTTTTATCAATCAAATCAAGTGGGATTAGTATATTGTGTTGGGAGAGCACACCCACAAACTTCTCTAAGCGCAAATCAACAAGGCATTGGGTGCCCTTGTTCATCTCATCGAAGGTTATGATGGAGTCTCTTATTTTTGTAGTATGCTTTAGACATGTTAGTGTAGCTTATTGATTATATATTTATAATGTTTGCATGTATGAGCGTGCTCCCAACATATTAGATTCCAGCATATACAATTGGGTGTTGGAAAACCAATGGGTTTTCTCCTTTTTGCCTTATTTGAAGTTTGAAATTTTGGTTATTTTTGAAGGACTGTCAATGGTGGCAACCTTTGAGACTAAATTTTAGTCCATGTATGTTTCTCATATTTTCTTGTAATTTGGGATTGTAAATTAATCCTATATTTGTAGCCATTGCAAATTTCTAGTGTGTTTAAATTGGATCCACCTTGGATTTTGTATTCCTGGCAGTGAGACAAGTTGAGTGTGCTTTGTGCACAAGGAAATTCTCATTGTTTCCTTTTGGTACTTAATCGATACTTGATTTGAGATTGCTTCTTAGTTTTTGATGTCGATGCTAAGAACACATCATGAGCACAAGTTTAGGTACATGTTGGGATCTTGAGGGACCCATGCTTTTGTTTGAGGCCAATATATCTTGTGTTGTATCATTTTGAATTTGGACTTGGAATCATTTCCTTCCTTATTACATGGCTTGGAATCTTTATATAACTCTATGTTTTATTTCATGGGTATTACATTGTTGACTGGTTGGTGTAGAGTAGTCAGATAGAGTGGCTCTCCAAGGTGGGCTGGAACACAAAGTGGTCCTAAGGTAACCATTTTTAGAGTTATTAATAAGAACTAATAACATTCTTAAATAAAATAGGGTAAAATACAATAAAATATAAAATAACATTGGTATTGTGGTTGTCTAAGTGATGTGGAGTCGGTACAACCATGTCCATTTGCGAAAGTTGAGCCAACATAGCCATGATAATCTACATATATTGAGCTAGCAAAATTGTGGCCATCTAGGAATGTTTAGCCAACATAGTAGAGCTTCCTTGACGAGAGAAGGATTTATCAAGACCACACAAGCCTCCATGTGTCGTGTGATGACACTCCATTCTTGCGTCTGTCACCATACCCTTTCTACATCTCAGTAGCGGTCTTGGTGTACCAACATTATGGTTTTTTCATCTGTGTGTTTGTATTGGGATCACTGTACTTCTTTCCAAGTTCTACATTTCATCCTTCTCCTGTGCATTTGTAATTGTATAGTCCTAAATATTTAGCACCCATAATTGGTTACTTTAGCAGGACCTATTAGACCCCATTTTGATGATTTTGAGGTTGGAATGTCCATTATGCTTGATATGATCAACTTGCCTTTTCTCCCCAGCTTCTTTTCCTATATCCAGAAATCCCTCCAAATTATGGCTCATTTTCTATGGTACAGGCTACCAATGGTGACCTGTCTCTGGCAATTGAGGCCCAAATTTGACTCGAGGCCCGATATCGGGGTATTAGTAGAATTTTTAATTTTGTGGTTGACTTGGATATTTTTTGATTCTCAAAATGATGGAGTAAGTATAAAGAGACCTTATCTCTCCTCATTTTGAGATGAATACATAATCTACAAATTTTGGGCAATCAATTGATCAAGATTTTCAAGCAAGCAAGAGAAATTGAGCATTTGGATTCAAGATTTGAAGGCAAGAATCCAAGATCAAGATCTCCAACTCTCCAATTCCTCAAGATCATTCAAGTCTTCTCAAATTTATGCAAGTTTCTCTCCCATGATGGCTAAGTAGTTTAATTCTCTATCAAGAAAGAAGATTCTTCCTCCATTCTTCTTCTCTTTCCTTCATTGCAAGTTATTTTTAAGCATATCCGCATTCATAGATCTAGGAGTGACATTCATAGATCTATGCATTTGTGAGGGCATCCTTGATTCTACATTCCATTCCAAAGTCAAATATTTGGATTTCAAGCACATTTCAAGCATCTTCATGGGTATGAGTGATTTCTATATCCATCCATGAGGGTTTATGTAAGGTAAATCTACCATTTGCCTTTCTGACATACTTTCCTTTTTGCAATTTCTTTCCATTTTCAAGGTTGATTCCTAAATAGGGTTTTGACTAAGGAAAACCCCTTTATACATGTTATTGTTTGTAGCTTCAGTTGTATGATTATTTAGAATACATATAATATAAATTGATTAATAATAATATATATTATATTATTATTAATCACATGAGATTTAATATTCAATATTAAATCTATTATTCTAAATTAATAATTTATTGATCAAACATTATAAGATTAATTAAATTATATTGAATAGACATGTCTCTCCTAGCCTCTTTCCCAATATAAAAGAAAGATAGAGTGTTGCATTTGAAGAAAACATACCACATGTACAACACAGACAGTGCTATTACATTTGCAGTGATCCTAAAACTTAACATGGTATCAGAGCCAGACTATAGATGTAGAAGATCATAAAATTAATTTAATTTTTCACTCCTATTGGTCGATCTATCTAGAAATATTTACGGTGTAAGTCGTGGAGGCCGTCTCTCCTACGACACAAGATATGGAAGATCTCCATTGGAAATTGAAAGAGTCAGTCAATGGAGAAGATCGCGTCTGTGATCCATGAATGGAGGGATCTTCAAAATTTTCATGTTATCTCGTGTGGAGAGGTGCGACAATTGAAAAAGATGTAGACTAGTTCAGGATGCTTTGGATACTCCAATGTACCAAGAACCTTGGGTCGATAAGCTATAGGAGGGAAGATACTCCAATCCCAATCAATGATCAGTAATATACGCGCTCACCAATTGCCAGTGAATAGGACAAGTTTATCGACATATTGAGATAAGGGAAATTCAATATTATAATGGAGACCCAAATACTTGCGATATTAATTCAATCCTGTCTAAGGAAAACAAATGGAGTCACAATATTAAATATCGATTCAAATATATACGTAGAATCAACCATATTAGCTTGCCAAATTCATATTAAGGAGAAATGATTATTCGAGACTACTGGGAATATTGTCAGAAAATATATGATGAGTGATGTATTTCTACAAAGAATATTTACTTCAGCATCGATAACATATTATGCTTGTGATGGAAGAATAGGGCATGCACTGGATAAACCTCTTCACCCTCACTGACTTTTGTATCGAGATATGCATGGAGAAGAAGAAAAATTTGCAAACAAATAAAGATGTTTGCCTTTAGAGGTTCATTGAGTCATCCCATGATTCATAAACTGGAAAATAATTATGAAGAATAACATCATTTTTATACTGAGGAAGTAATATTGAATATTGATATCACTGAAACAAATAATATCTTGAGCAGTCGGAAGTATCTATATGCGGAAAAATGACATGAGACCCGACATTTTTATTTCTGTCTTGGGGTTCATTATTGACGATATCTGGAAAATAATTGATTATTTATCACAGTTTGTGATTTCATAAATTATGTCTGAGACCATGCAACTCTTCCACAACCCAAAGGAGGAAGTCTAACATTATCGGGCCTTACTATCATTCAGAGATAATTATAATGTGAAGTATCAATACTCGGGTGTGACATTTATACATGGGCAGCTATTATATTTGGCTCGATAGATATATGAAGCTAGTGACAATATCAAGACTTTCAATTAGAAGATGTAACATCAGAGATCACATTGGGATTGATATACAATTACAATTGTATATTTTTCATTATCAAATATTTATTGAGCTACCTATCTCTTGCGATGAAAGTGTTTATGAAGGTGTTAGGCATAATATATCTGGATATGTTCAAGACTTGAACCATATGCATTGTGCGAAAAAAAGAGTTCCAAATGTGCCTTAAATAAGTGATATATATTTATGATAACATGGAATCATGATTGCTGCTAGTATTTATTTATCGGTGCGTAACTACTAGATAAAGTTTTCATAGTGTAATATTGATAATGACATGTGAAGACTTTTGTAATGTTAAAGAGATATAAGACCTCTGCAATCAATTCTATTACTTTAGAGTACTATTTGAGAAAATATTACATGGAAGTAGTAGAAATAGTGACAAAACCGTTGCTTGGTCAATTGTCAGAATACTAAGCACTTGTCGTATCAAATTGTTGAATATTTTTAAGAGATATGTTCTACAATGATGTGTGATTTGATGGAAGACATTCAAACAATTTAAAGATGCATTGATAAGTTACTAGTGTTGTGTCTATCCACATCAATACATTATTGTTTAAATTTTGAAGATAAAAGTATCCGTGTGTGAGATATGTCCAAATGTATAATTCTTCAAACTTTTCATAGAGAGCATGATCAATTCTGAATTATTTTGCACACCCTGAAGTGAATCTTCTGGTAGCTGGGCATGACAGTGGGATGATTATCTTCAGAGTGGAGAGAGAGGGGGGCTTTCCTCTTGTTATCCTTAAGGACTAAGTTGAGACATATTTTGAAGAGGAAGAGTCTATATAGATTGTGAAAAATGTTTCTTCGAAGATGAGGAAACGACACTTAGAAGGATTTTGAAAATCCATAGAGGCAACTTTGAAAGAGTAGGTTAGAGGGTTAATATAAGATTCAGAGAGAGTTTGACATTTCATCTAAAGAAAGCTTGGACAAGGAGGTCAGAAGGTTGATATCTACTTCAAAAGGGAGCCACATTATCATGAATGTTTTGTGTTTCCAAGCCTAGGGATAAACCCATAGTTTATTACATTCACTCATGTTACTATGGAATCAGACAAGTACAATTGTGTACGAGAAGCTTCTCCTATGAATAATGTTATGATAAAAAATTCATGATGAAATTCCTAGATAGATGTTTAAGTTGTTGGATCAAAGGGAATTCAAGAAAAGAGCTTCATGAATACTAAAGAACAAAGACACGACTTGCTGGCGGAAGGTTGATATTAGATTTAGAGGGAGTCTGATAGTTCATCTAAAAGAAACCTTGGATGAGGAGGTCAGGAGATTGTTGCAAGACCTTAAAATTTAAAGGGAGCATCTAGAGGATCTTATTCATTGTGATCTCTAAGGAATTTGGTCATATTGTTTCAGAGGGAGTCAACAATGGAGATGGTTTCTGCAGTCAGAGGACTATGATCATGAGATTGAGTCCCATGTGTGCTGACTGAAATGCCTTTATGCTAACTCCTACATCATGATATTCATGGATGACTTGGGGTTCACCAAGAGTGATGCAAACTATATAATACATATAGTACATAAGTATGCTATTCAAGGTACCTTATCAGTGTATCACTACAAAATAGATGGATGATATTCTCACCAAGTTTCTTTCTAGAGAGAAGTTTGTGTACTTTTAAGATAAATGTGGTATATTAGAGAATGAAGCCTTATATGAAAAGGAGTTTCAACATCTATGATCTATTATTTTGTATCTTATTGCATTCTTCTCTTTGAGAGAGAAGTCTAAGGTGAAAGACCTTGTTTCCACCCTCTGGGATGAGCCATGGTGGATCCACCCTCTCAGATGAGTCAAGGTGGATGTCATTTGTGTGACTCCATGACTTTATGGGCCCACCCATCCTGTGTACATTTCTAAAAGGTGATGACTTTTTGGTTAATGAACATTTGTATTTAACATTATAAGGTGATGATCTTGTAATATTGATATCATGCTGACTTGGTATCATCTTGATTCATGGGTGTGCCATGATTTTTTATGGTAGACATTATGTGATGTAATGTTAGTGCATATACCATAATAGGGGTATATAAGGAGAATATAATATTCTTGAGCATATTATGTCCTTCATATCACGAGTGAGGTGATATGTAAATTGGGTATCATGTGTTAGGTGATTCCTCATATCACGTTTTAGGTGATATGTAAAACTTGGTATCACATGCTAGGTGATTCCTCATATCACATGTTAGGTTATATGTAAAACTTGGTATCACATGTTAGGTGATACTTTATATCACGAGTTATGTGATAGGTCATACTTCATATCATGATTTATGTGATATATGATACTATGTATCACAAGTTAGGTGATACTTCATATCATGAGTCATGTGATATGTGATACTCTGTATCATGATCTAGGTGATACTTCATATCATGAGTTATGTGATATGTGATACTTTGTATCAAGAGTTAGGTGATACTTCATATCATGAGTTATGTGATATGTGATACTCTGTATCACAAGTTAGGTGATACTTCATATCATGAGTTATGTGATATGTAATTTCTTAGCACCCATATGGATCATATTAGGATCATTCTAAACTTAGTATTACATATTGATTAGACCGTATAAGACATGCCATGTAGTGACATGTCTCTACGTAAACTTAGTATCCATAGGGAAGACATCATGAGACGTGATGTTGTTGCACATACCATGGATATTTATGAGCTATGGTGAATATCACGTGACTTGATATTCATGCATATACCATATATCCTGATATCACAGTGAGGTGATTTCTCCTCTCTTTCAACATTAATGGTTTTATTGGGACTTACATCTTGATGGATTTTATCTTCTCTAGCTAAGAGGGAGTTTTGATGTTTTGTTTAGCTATGGTGAGGGTCATAAATGTAGACACAAGAGACCACCACACATTCTGTTTGATCATCCTCCCTTGCTAAGAGGGAGTGTTAATATTTGTAGTTTCATATGATCATTTAGAATACATATAATATAAGTTGATTAATAATAATATATATTATATTATTATTAATTACATGAGATTTAATATTCAATATTAAATCTATTATTCTAAATTAATAATTGATTGATGAAACATTATAGGATTAATTAAATTATATTGAATAGACATGTCCCATGAAGGGACATGTCTCTCCTATCCTCTTTCCCAATATAAAATAAAGATAGATTGTTGCATTTGAAAAATACATACCACATACAACATAGGCAGTGCTATTACATTTTTAGTGATCCTAAAACTTAACAATACAACCTTTTCCCCCATTTCTCTGTATGTAGGAACAAGTTGTGGAGCCACCATATTGGGATCACAAAGATCAAACAGAACCAAAAAAATTTAGTCAAAATTACCATGTACATGTTGACATTGGAAAAATGTCCCCTGGTACATGTCGAGTTTCAACCTATCCCTGCCATTTTCTTCTTAGATTTCACACACGGGTCTGTTCTCTGATCTTCTTTTTATTTATATACTCTTCTGCTCACTGTTTGTTTGTATCAGTTTGTTATTACTAGTTTTCTACAAATTGTCTAATCACTTTAATTAAGTTTACATATCATTATCATTTTCATTAATTCCATATTTTAGTGAAGGAAAAACATTTTCCCACTTATTTTTTGAGTCTCCTCTTAAATGTAGTGGGGCATCTTTCCTTCCAAAATGTTTGTTTAGTGAAAAGGAGTAGTGATTGACCTGCACATTTCATTGCTTCCTTTTTTTCACCACCATACTTTTTTGGTGAACCCTACGTCTCTTACATGCTTTTTTATATTGGTATTCAGATATTCTTTGCATTATCTCTATTTTATGCATTGCACTTATACTTTTGTGTTTAGATTTCCTTTCTATACATTTAGAGATCTAGATTTACATTGCATGTTCTACATTAGATCCTTAAAATTGATATCTCGATTTTATTTATTTTCTTTATTTGATTTGTATACCTCTCTTTTAAATATTATAGCTGCATTAGATATATTATTTCCCTCATTTTATTGTGCATGAGTTTCATTACCTTGAGTGCTAATTATAACATTCCAGTTAGGAGAAGTCGTAGACTTATCGGTTCTTTTGATCTCAAGCCTTCTATCTTTCCTAGGTATCTTGATGAGACCAAAATGCCTCCTAATGATATAAATCTTGTTATGGAGAATAACTCTTCCCATTCTTCCCATGATGAAGAAGAGGCCTTAAGAGTCCCTCCTTTGCAAATCTAAAAACTTTCCAATGACTTTGAAAAATTTGAGCAATGGTCAGGACAAGAAAATTCTAATCTTGAAGTCATATTTGTTGTAGAAGGTTTCAGGAAGATAATATTTCTCATCCCATTGATAACAATGTTAAACCTCTTAGAGATTGTGCCTAAGAGTTAAGTTTCCTCCCACCTAATATTAATGTTGAGACCTCTATTCATATCTCTACCTTCGTTCCTAATGTATCTACCTATGTTCTACCTATCATAACAAATTCAATTCAAAATCTCAATCCTACACATGTTAACATTCCTAATCATATTGTTTCAACCATTCCTTCAAGTGTTCCATCTATTTTTTCCTTCATCAATGCCTACTTACAATAGGTTCCTTTTTCATATTCCATTGTTCCTTCTATCTCTCATAACACTCAAAACATGTCACACATATCTCCTCCCTCTCTTTCTACCAATTCCACAATTAATAGATTGTCTCAAAAAATTTCTTCCTTGCAAAAACAAATTGCTTCCATGACCCAATCTAATTTCAAAATTCCTACTTGTGATATTTATAGTCCTTTGTCCTTGGATATCATCCATTTCGTTATTCTACAATACATGGAGATTCCTCATCTTGAAACTTATAATGGTAAAGGTGATCCTTTTACCCATGTCAAAACCTTTCAAACATTGTGTAATGATTTCTCTCATGACCATATGCTCATGGCTAAGTTGTTTACTAGAACCTTTCAAGATTAATCCTTGCAATGGTATTTCTCCTTACCCCCTTATTTTATTGAATTTTTCCAAAAACTTGCTAATGCTTTCATTCAAAAATTTCAAAACAAAATTGATCCTAAGATTTCTTTGACTAGTTTAATGTATTTTAAGTAGGGTGTTAAAGAAAAAATGACTGATTTTATTAGTAGATTTAAGCATTTTTATGCTCATATTTCTTATCTTGTACCTGATATTGATGTGCAACATATTTTTTATTTCTAATCTACAAAATAATATTACAGATAAGATCCTACTATCTTAATTTTCATCTTTTACTCAATTATGTGCAGTGCTTCATAATTATCAACTTCAAGTGAGTCAGTTTGAGAGCACCACTCCAATGGCTCCAATTGATAAGAGTGGTGTCACATCCAATAACTTTACACCAAGTTTTAGAAGCCAAAGAAATTTATTAAGATCAATTATTCATCCAACAATGTTGATGAGAAAGTGGTAGCTACATCCAAAGGTGTGGCTCCTTTGTCATGTCTTTTTAGACCTTCTCGTAATTTTACTCATCTTTTTGAATCTTTTCATAATGTGATGTTGAAGTTTATTAATTCTAAAGTTATAAATTTTCCTCATGTTAAACAAATTGACACATCCAAACCTTTTCCCAAACACTTCGATCACAAAGCATTTTTTCAATACCATCGTCAACCTAGTTATGTTACTAAGAAGTGTTTCCATTTGAAATCTATAATTCATGACCTCATTGATTCTAATACCATTTCTGTTGAGGGTGTTAATGATCAAGGAAAAACATTTGTAGCACCTTCCAACCAAAATTTTCAAATCTATACAATTCCATTATCATCCCATTCAACCAATAATGTTGATTCTACCCAATCTTTGTCTTCCTCTCCCACTCATGTTGTTTATTATGATGATAAGTGTGATGAAGCCAATAATGTTGTCAACCTCATTAATCAAAATTAGCCTAAACCAACACCTGAACCTAAGATTTTCATTACCTTTGACCCTACTGAGATAATTAAGGCACCTGATGGTCCTCTTTATATGTTTGCAAAGGTTAATCATCTTTATTCTCGTGGTGTCTTTGTTGACCGTACTTCCACGATGAATGTGATAAATGAAGAACATCTTTCTAATAAATTATTGCAATATGATTTTTATGATATATCTGATGTTATAATACAAAGTTGTAATGGTTTCCTTTATCCTACCCATGGTTCTATTTCATTTCCCACAAAAGTGGGTGGTAAAACTTTAGAAGCCACATTTACTACCATTCTAACTTCTGATCAATTTCAAGTCAAAATTGGTCTTCCTTGGCTTACCTTTATGAAATTCATGGTCTATCCTATCCATAAATATTTGAAATGTCCTCACAATGGAGAGATCATGATTTTTAATCGTAGCCTTTATTGACCTTCCATACCTAGAGATTCTATTGACCTTGATTTATTTTGGCCTTCTATGCCTCAACCAACTCAACTCTGCAAGGATAATCTCTTTCAATCATATCATAAATACAAGATCCAAAATATTTGTGAACTTATAAATCTTAAGGATGTTCCATCTTCTTGTCTTAGACCTGGACTTCTCCCTACGCCACCTACACCTCCCATATATGTTTCTGTTCTGCCTCCCATGTCTTATAAATTTTTTGTTGATGCTATCTCTCAACCTTGTGAGGTTCCTTCCTATATTCCTTCAAAATAAAAAAAGTATCTGATGTTGATTGATCCTAAACAAAACCTAATTTCTAGCAAAACCAAACATAATCATTGTTCTTGTGACCATCTTCGTAAACATCATGCTATATCTCATCAACATTGTTCTTCGTGAATTCCCTCTTCTCCTAAAACACCTATTGATGCTTTGATTCCCTTTGACCATCCCATGCATAGCCCAAAGGAGGAAGTTAACTTAAAAAATTTGAAATTGAATAAACATGATAATGTTATTCATCTTTTGGATTCTATTACTATTAATTTAGATAAATAATATACTCTTGATGATGATCCTCTTGATGTTCCAAGTGAAACTAATGATAATATTTATGCTAGTGATCCTAATGATATGTATGAGATTATCAGTGTTAATAATGATTTAATAGCTATGTTTTCACAATAATTATCTCCTAGTCCTAGTGATGAGCAAAGAGACCCATCTTTACAGTATGGTCCTAGTTTATAACTAGCTATTATCCCATCTAATGTGCTTGATGTTGCTCCTTTGGCATGTTTCCCACTTTCCCTAAACACTAAAGATCAATATGGGGGGGGGGGATAGCCAATATGATAGACTAAATCCACTTGTGTAGTGGATTCTTTGTGTGTTGCCTATTTGTCAAGATGTGCTTGCCTCGTGATGTGCTACTTGATATATGTTTTGTTTAGATTTATTTATATGACTCTTGTTTCTCCATTGTCGCAAGCTAATAAATGAATTGACATGTTGTGACATTCCTCTATTTGTATCTCACTTCTTCTATATTTTATTACATGTTATGTTGTACATGCACCATTATTTGTAAATGTGTCTTTTATTGTTTGATTGGGGATGATGCAAAATTATAGCTACCTATTCTTTTTGGTCTCCGTAATGCCAACCCAAAAAGAATCTTCTTCATGACTCTTACATGACATTCTTCCATTGTGCTTTTAGATCTACTACCTTTGGGGAAAGATGACATTTTATTTTTATATAGTATATCATGTAATATCCTACGATCATATTTATCCCAGAGTTAATAGATCCCTTTTGTGCTCTTTTTTTTGTCATGCGTTCATTTCCTTTGGTTTGTTCTTTTTAGGGGCATCTCACAATGAAAGTGTTTATTGTGGGTGCATGTATGCTCAATTAAAGCTATTATTCTTATTAAGGCATTTGTAATCACTTTAACATGGGGGCATACACTCTGCACTTGTTTCACATTTTCCACACAAATACAAAATGTTCCAATGCAACCTCTCTTGTGGATGTCCAAGGAGATAATGCTTTCCTTATGTTTATCCCTTTGTTGGATCCCTTAATGAAATAAATTTTTTCCTTAAGGTTTGGTCCTATTTTTATGGGTTTTCTAGCATAATGTAGCTTGCTAGAACTTCATTACCATCTTTTGCAGTACTTTCTCTTTGTGTGATCCATAGTAAGGCAATCCCTTACTAGGCTATTAGTCACATCTTTTTCTTTCTTGTCTCTTTATTCTCTCTCTCTTTTTTGCGATGCCTCTTTTATCTTGGCTTTGTATTTTATAAATACTTAAGTCACTTGGGGCTTCATGTTTCTTTGTCCCCATAGACTTTTGGAAGTCTAATATGGGAAATCTGTATACCAAGAGGGAGGGGGGAGTGGGGGGGGCGGTGAATCAGGATCTACAAAATTTACACTTCTAAACAAACTGATTCAACATGTAAACATAAACATTAACTAAAAGGTTGTAATATATTTAACATCTAATCACATCCATGAAAACATAAAACAAATATTTGGTAACCTAGAAACCCTTGAAATGTAAAAATGAGGTGGGGATGAAACCCACAAATCTTCACTACTATAGTAACAAAGTGTGCCTGTTAGGGCTACAAAGTTGATCACTTCTAATGATCTACCCTGTGAGGGGTCTACCTTGTTAAGAGATTACAGACTTATACAACCTACCTTGTTAAAGGATTTAAACTTACAACTAAGTAAACACTCTATTAAGAGATTTACAAAGGCCTGTTAGGACCACTCTATTTAGACATTTACCCTGATTCACTTGCTAGAATGTATCAGTACATGATCCTTCAGTCTGAACTTCAAATGTTGATAATGGATCTCCTCTTTCCAACTCTTAACTGATCTCATAATTTGTTATATTGATTTTTTGTCCTTCACTGCTTTGCTCGGTCACTCTGTCTATTCTATGCTTCAGATATGAAAAACTCTACTTCACATACATACACACCCGATCTCTTCTCTTCACATTCGCATCCACACACATGCATAGATTTAGGGTTTAAAGCATCCCATATATAGATAACTTATGAAGCATCTATATCAAGATCAATGATCTAGATTCATTACTTTTGTCACTTAGGCATCCCTAATTTTGATTGGTTGCATTGCTTACATAGGGATTAATGATCTCACAAATAATGTGTAATTAATGCATTAAATATCTTCAAAAATATTTAAATGATACATAGAAGTTGGCCAAAATAGTTTACCTAGGTTTTTGTGCCATTCCAAACACATATATCAAAACTATCTCACTCAGCATATATAAACTTTGATTCTCGGTCAAAACTGTCACTCGACACTGACTGTCTATGAAACTCGACAATCATTCTTCTTGGTAACTACTGAGTACTTGGAAACCACTAACTTTCTCGTTAGTGACTACTGCTCAGCCAATACATAATATTTACACAAGTCATTTACATTTCTCAGCCTTGGTGGGATGGCTTGGTCGTAGTGATAACCGACCAACCTAGCTTGATTATGACTAAGTGTGTGACACTAACAGACAACATAACTTGGAGATCAACATTATTACCATCTTTTGTATTTCTTTCTCTTTGAGTGATCCATAGTAAGGCAATACCTTACTAGGCTATTGGTCACACCTCTTTCTTTTCTCTCTCTTTACTCTTTGTCTTTGTTGCAATGCCTCTTTTATCTTGGTTTTGGATTTTATAAAGACTTAAGTCACTTGGTGACTTCATGTTTCTTTGTCCCCCTAAGCTTGATAAGATTGTTCTTGTGCATTGATCTAGTTTATCGTGGGCATGAGCTTGTCTTATACTCATACTAAAATGGGGGCTAAATGTATAGTCCTAAAATGTTAGCACCCATAATTGGATACTTTACTAGGACCTATTAGACCCCATTTTAGTGATTTCAAGGTCAGAATGCCCGTTATGCTTAATCCTAGAAACCTATGTTTTCTCCCCCTTCTTCTTTTCCTCTATCCTAATATCCCCTCCAAATTTTGGCTCATTTTTTAGGGTACATTCTTCCAGTGGAAACCTGTCCCTGGGAAAGTTCACCAATGGCGACCTATCCCTGGCAATTAGGGCTCAAATTTGATCTTGGGCCTGATATCAGGGTATTAGATTTTTTTTTTTGATTTTGTGGTCAGCCTAGATCATTTTTAAATCTCAAAAAGGTGGAGTAAGTATTAAAAGGCCTTATCTCTCCTTATTTTGAGATGCATACATGATCTACAACTTTTGGGCAATCAAGTGGTCAAGATATTCAAGCAAGTAAGAGCAATTAAGCATTTGGATTCAATATTTTAAGGCAAGCATCCAAGATCAAGATCTCAAAGTCTCTAATTCCTAAATATCATTAAAATATTCTCAAATTTATGCAATTTTCTCTCCCATGATGTCCAAGTAGAGGAATTATCAATCAAGCAGGAAGATTCTTCCTCCATTCTTCTTCTCTTTCCTTCATTATAGGCAATTTTGAAGCATATCTATATTCAAGATCTAAGAGGAGAATTCATACATCTATGCATTTGTGAGGGAATTATTTATTCTACATTCCATTCCAAGGTCAACTCTTTGTATTTCAAGCATCTTGATGAGTATGAGCGATTTCTACATCCTTCCATGAGGGTTTATGCAAGGTAAATTTACCATTTTCCTATTTGACACATTTTCATTTATGAAATTTGTTTCAATTTTCAATTTTGATTCCTAAATAGGGGTTAAACCAAGGAAAACCCATTTATACAACCTTTTTCCCCATTTTTTGTGTGCAGGAATAGGTTGTGTAGCCACCGGATCAGGATCGTGAAGATCTGACAAACCCAAGAAATTTAGTCAAAATTACCTAGTATAGGTTGTCATTGGTAAAATATCCCCAAGTACAGGTTGAGTTTCAACCTGTCCCCACTATTTTCTAGTCATATTTTACATATAGGTCTATTCTCTAATCTGCTTTCCATTTATGTAATTTTCTACTCATTGCCTACTCATATCAGTTTGTTATTTCCATTTTTCTGCAAATTGTCTAATCACTTTAATTGCATTTACATATCATTATAGTTTTCATTAATTCCATATTTTATTAGAGGATCATTGTCCCACTTAGCGTTTGAGTCACCTCTTAAACCTAGTGGGGCATCTTCCTTCCAAAATGTGTGATTGATGAAAATGAGAAGTAAATTGGCCTACATGTAATTACTTCCTCTTTTCCTCCATACAGTAACAATTTTATGTTCCTTTAGGTCTATGTACTAAAATTAGGCTTGATATTTGGATTCCTTGTGTTTTTGAGATCTTTTTCATGTATTTACTTTCACTTTTCAATTTGGGTTTTAAAATGAACTTAGTATTAGATCATGCTGAGGATGGACTTATCTCCTCAATTTGCAACCATGGATGATGGTTTGGTCCTATCCCATGAGGTTCGTGGATGTGGTTTGGCCCCTCACATAGTGACCTTGAATGTGAATTGTCCATTCTTGCTTGTGTTAGGGTTTTTATTTAACCCTTGGAGGTGCTTTTGAGTATTCCTCTCGTGCACATTCATGTGGAGATTATGAAATGTTTCTATCTCTTCTTATGCATTGTTGTTATAGATGCACTTATTGTTAGAGTAATAGTCTATCGGGGTTACTAATTTAAATCATTATGATCTAATTAGTAACTTCCCTATTCACTCTAGTTTTCTTTAGCTAACCTTAGGCAGTTTCTATTTTTGTTGAGTTTCCCTTTTAGGGTTTCATGATTTCTTTATAAGGAATCACCTCTTTGTATTTCGTAAGGATATCATTTTGTAATCATTATTGTGTTAATAGAAGATTATTTCTGTCATAATGGATTTGCAGTCTCTGGCCTATCGGCCGCCATAGCTTTCTGGATCCTTCTCTCTTCTGTCTGCTTCTTCTTCTTTGTAACTGTCTTGCATGCAGGTGATCTTGGTTGTATTGATGTTCATCAAT
>MU223022.1:467614-483041 GCA_018584345.1 Thuja plicata | reverse complement strand
CAGCTGGAGTAACAGCTGCAACTTTGACATATCCGTTAGATCTTATAAGGACTCGATTGGCAGCACAGGTAATAACTCTTATCAGTGTAGTTATTTATTATTCCATTGAGTTTCTTCTGATATTTGTTATTCTGTTGAAGAAATTCTTGTTAATCTCATAAATTGACCCATATGCTTAGTTACCGATTCACAGCCTCCAGGGTTGGATGCGCGGACGGATGCGCTCTGATCCCGATGCCCTGTGGATGCGCACAGGAAGCGCATCCAGGGCAGCTGGATGCGCTTCCTGTGCGCATCCACAGGGCATCCGGGAGCATCCGCAGCCCAGACACAGTATTTTGACATTTTAAAAAAAATATGGGTCAATAACAATGCTATTTATCTTGTTTCATGATAAATCACTGTGATGGGAAATTAAATATTTGTGAATGGAGAAAAAAAGCAAACATAGGAGTTAAACTCAGAAAATGCAATGAGAAAGACTTGCTGTGCTATTCTTCAATCAGATCAAAAACTAAATTTGTTGTATACATGAAGTGAGAGATAAGCAACTGATTGCAATCTAACCCTTACATAAAAGGTTAATTAATGCACCCTCCCTTATTACAAGATTTTGGAAAGCATCATTTTTTGTGCAGCACGGCTGTTTCCAATATTGATGTACTTTTATAATAGTTTAAGTTGAAGGTAGTGTTTTAGGTCATTGCCAAGCAAGACACCAATTTAGTGTATGAGACCTCCCTTATGCAAGTATTCCACAAGGGTATTGTTTTTCCATTTACCTTATAAGATAAATACATTTGATTGCAAACTCTCCTTTAACTACAATGTCTATCAATGCACCCTTCCTTTGTACATGCATTTGTAAAGCACAAAGCCATTTTCTATAGTGCATTTATTTCCCATAGCATTTCTTTGCATATATATATATATTGCATATATATATATAAACGCATCCAAAACCCCCCAAAAAAAAGTTCCGTGCATCTGCACACCCGCATCCAAATTGGTAACTTCGCCCATATGCAATGCATATTTGATGGTACATGTTAATCATTTATTATTGGAGGGTTTGAGTGATACCTATTTTCTTCAGTGTCTCTCATGAGTCCAGTCACACATTTTGAAGGTATAATTATTCGATAGTATAAGGGTTTTCAAACATGTATGCTTTCTGACCATGCAATATGTTGTTAGATTTTGTCTACCAAAAAGCACGAGTGGTTTGTAAATGCCTAATAACCAGTGTCAGTGTTTTACATCGGGTCGTCGCCAGTTAGCAGTTAAGTGATTTTAGAAGATGCTCATTTTTACATTGGAACTTTGTATACATAGATTAAATTTAAGGGACACTCGTTTTGCTCAAAATGTTGACCAAGGCATCAGCAGGAGAACCCAAACATGTTTGAAAGCTGAAATTGTTTTGCATGTTCCACTTTTTGAGTTGTTAAATATTTCAACTTTATGGGATGTGGGATGTGTTTTACTGCAGATTTTTTTGATTAGTCATATAATGTCCTTTTCCTACTTTCTAATCTATCTTCTCATTGGAGTGATTTCTATACTAGATTTGTAGAAAGTCTAGCATATGTGATATTGGTCACGGGTCTAATTGTTATGGTCTATATAAAAATTGTGTATATCTGTTTGATATATTGCTTTACAAAAGGAACTTATGCATTATCATTCGACAATGGCATTAGCTTAAGTTTTGCATTTATGCATTCATGAGGGAAATGTTGTTATCTAGACTTTTTATGGCAAACATACAGTACTAGTGCTGAGTAGTTTCTAAGCTCTACATGCATTCCATTCTATTGTTATTCTCTGACTTATTTTTGACATTTTAAGCACTTTGATTATAAAAACGCTTCTTGTTTTCCTTTCTTTTTCTAATATTTTTTGAATGTTCAATTTTGTTAGTAACACTTTTTGTTCCATCTTTTTTAAATTTTTTTTTTTTGAGCCAGCATCATGGAAATAATCATTTCTCTTTTGCCATAGTGCAGACCACACCCCAATTTTTCCTGCATCTTTGGCTTATGCAATTTTTCTTTTGTGAGGTACTATCCCAAGTGACTTTTTACTTCGGTTAATAGGCTAATTTGTTGGTTTGGCTTTTGGGATTAAGTATGGTAGTTTTAAGTTTGGTATGACTTGGGTCTGATTATAAAAAAGATAGCAAAAAGATAAAAAATTATGCTGTGCCTAAAGAATTAAAATAAATCAAAATATGCATTAAATAAATAAAACAGAACCACAACATTATGGACATTGATATTTGATCATTTATTGCCAAATGTGGAATGATAAAATGGTTTATAATTGCTGTTCAAAATAGTGTATACTAAATACCCAATAATTAGACTACATGGTGCACATACAAACAAACAATTTGTTAGTCATTGGGTGCACTGAAATTATCATTGTGGCTCATTAGTAACTCAAGCATTGGTAGTGGCAAGGCCACTTAAACTAGCTGTTGACCATCTTTATCAATGTGCACCAATGTTGCACCAACTTTTTAGGATGGGGATTACAGGGAACAGGGGGAAATGTTTCTGGAATGGTTTTTTGGGAGGCCATTTTTAGGGGACAATAATACTAATAAATAAGACACAGGAGATCTAAAAATATATTAAGGAATATTTGATATTATAAAACCTTACTACATAACATTAGATTTGAACCGAGATTACACTTGAGCTGTCATTGCTAATGTGCATATATATCATATAAAAAATACTACAAAATGCCCAAAGGCTGTAAGTTTTAACTACAAAATGATGAAAAACATAGAAAATAATAAAATTGGAGTTCGAGTCTCAATTACTACCATTATGAAGGGCTATCTCATTCCAATGGCCCCAACCAATCCCCTCCCATGCCTCTTCATCAACTTGTGTGGCATTTTCAGGATCAACTTCCCAAATCTTTGCTGGAGTCTTAAGACTTGAGAGTATGTCTATATTGAAACTGCAAGTCACTATGCATAGCCACCAACTTCTCTCCATTTTTTGAGAAAATCCAGTCCTTTTGACAGTTGGCTTTAGGTGCCAATCACTTTGCAAATCCTAAACAGGTCATAAAACTTAACATTGTTGATAAAAAAATTGTTTTGTCGCTAGGGAACATGAAGAGGGTAGACTTGGATACTCCTCTATGTCTTTGTTAAATCATTTATTAATTATTTATCCTCCCACATGTAATTTTAGTGGCATTTAAGTTGAGAGCTACATTTTGGGAGATAATGAAAATTGGGTTAAGATTGGGATTCGGAAGAAGGCATAAGACCATTTTCTATTGTTGGATCTTAGGATGGATTTGACTGATTTTCCTATGGAGCACATTGGATTGGGATCATGGTCAATTAGACTGTTATAATAGAATCTATGATGCTTATGAAATACGTGTTGGATGTAAGGTGCAGGAGTTACTTACTAGTCAGGTATGATGATGATTCTGGTGAGTTGTGAGATATCTCATGAGTATTTGGACACGTAGGATTGGGATTTGTGGTATTGGCCATTTCTTTTGGAAGACCATTTTTGCCATATTGTATTCATATCTCCAATATGTTGATGACTCGAGATGGTAGTAAGATCAACTTGTTTGGCAGGTCATTCAAGCATCATTATTTTGCTGAAGTTAAGATGGATAATCTGATATCTTGTAATTGTTTTTATCATTAATACAGGCTTGGTTTTCCACATGTGATCTACCATCTGTTATTGAATTGGATTGTGTGAAGATTAACATATCTTATTGTATAGGTACACTTAATTTTAGCATTGATAGTTTGGATGAAGTTGTATATGGACCAATTGTTTCTATAGCAAAGGAATCAACAACCTTTGGAAGGAAGTGTGTGGCAAATTTTCTGAACTTTGGTGCATCCTTGCCATGCCACATCCACCATCCAATAGGGTTTGAGCCAACGTAGGTCAATTTGCCATTAACTCTAGTTTGTTGAATGTTGGAATGCAAAGATTGACAATGGCTAGTCACTGTGTTAGAAGTAAAGTTAACTCCCCATGGTATACATTTTTAAAGTCCTTTCATGATTACTTTTTTCATCTCTTCGTCATGAGATGGAGTGACTCTCCTACGCCTAGCTACATACTACATGGGAATGGCATCATATGGAGTGGAGTGTCTGTATTGTTTCATCGTTGCATCATAGGGGGTTTAATATGCTCGTGTTCCAAACTAGGATCCTTGCTATGAATGACATGTTTCATCTGTCCAAGCATATTAATAAATGTCTTGTAAATCTCTTTAAGGTCAGGAGTTTTATCAACATAGCTTATGACATGCACAATACATGAGATGAAGGACCCAATGTATCTACAAACAAGCGACAAAAAAATGAAAAAAAGATTCAAGGACAGAGTGAATGCTATCACAAAGAATGAAAATAATTTATAAGTTAGAACCATTAATAAATTAATAATTTTATAATAATTTATCAATCTCTATCTCTTTGTGGACTACTTATAATCTTTAAGTATCTGCTGTTTCACACATTTAACTTTAGCCATGTTTGCTTCTAGACATCTACACCACTTCGGATTGACCATTATTAATTGTAGAGGCTCTTGCCTCAATCATCTTCTCTAACAAAATCAAGTAGTTCACATATCTAGTATTCATAGGCTTTTAGGATTAAAAAAAAATCAAAGAAAGTGTGATCTGATGGTTGCAATGAACATTTGTATATTTAATTTTTGTGCTCATATTTTCACCTAATCTATCATTTTAATGTCTTTCAATATGTTGTGCAAGGCACGAGTATACTGAGTTTGTAAAATGTGTTTATAAGTACCTTCCACCATCAAGCTAGCTAATTTACATACATAGGCCGAAGGGGTCACCACTTGTACATTATTAGAGGGTCTAATTTCTTCCTTGAATAATCAATAGCTCTAAGAAAATAAGAGTTAGTTGAACATGTGACATTTATATTGACAAGTACCTGATGTCTAGTATCAGTACACTCATCCATGATGATAGAGAAACCATCTCTTGTATAAGATTGTCTCCTTTCCTCCATTTCTACTGTCAACTTAGAAAACTCACAATCAAGAAGAATGGTGTGTAGCTTATGTTTCTAGGGGGCAAAGAAGGAACCAACAACAATTGCATCTTTGAACATTTGTTTGAAATAGGAAGAACGTTTCACATGAAATGGTATGGCACGAGCACCTAAAATTTTTGCAATAGAAGACTCAGCTACATTTCATCATCGCTTATTAAACATCTCAGAACACTAGTAGCCTTTTCTTTCTTTTGGTAGTTTCTATTGGTATTCTCTTATCTTTTGTCGCTCTCTCTACGTGCAACTAAGTCACTTTTGGCCTTCTCAAATAGGCTTATCCATAATCCACTAATGGGCAAAAAATGAGGATAAGCCTTTGTGTAGCTGCTTCTGCTCCACAAATAACAGTCATACTCTAACCCCCTTGAATTTGTTTTTCTTCGTCTATGGCTGTTGCAAATTGTAAAGGAGGTTCAATTTGGATGAAATGGGCCTTTTGTATAGGTTTTGATGAATTGAAAAGAGCATTCAAATGGGTTGTTTGAACTGGCAATCCTTGCAATACTTTCACCTAGAACCACCAATGGTGCTTCTATGGCTTCTTGGTAGAATTTGAACTGTTTCACTCTCCACTAACCTCATTATTATTCACTGTTTTTTTTGTTGAAAATTCAGAACATTGCTGTAAGCGCAAACATAAAACAAATATCAAACAAAAAAATCTCCTCCAAAAGAGATTGAAACTTGAAAAAAACAATGCAAAAGAATTTGAGCAAATGAACAATAGATGGTAAACTTACTTCAAATGGTGTCTGATTTGATGCTCTCTTGCCTTTTACTCACTTTTTGCTTCCGCTCTTTTTACAGTTCTCTTTCTTTATCTTCGTCATAAATTGGAAAAAGGAATTTTGTTTTTGTTTTTGGTTGGCTTGTTTAGTTTTAGGGATAGTATAAAGGGGTCTGGGGGTCCTTGTGGGGCTTCCTATTCCTAACTTTTTCAATTTTGTGTTTAAAAATATTTATAAGCTACCTGGGCTGTATGAGATGGCTTGTTGTCACCTGTTGTTTCCTCCTGCAAATTTTCCTGTTTGCTCTCTTGCCTTTTACTCACTTTTTGCTTCCGCTCTTTTTACAGTTCTCTTTCTTTATCTTCGTCATAAATTGGAAAAAGGAATTTTGTTTTTGTTTTTGGTTGACTTGTTTAGTTTTAGGGATGGCATAAGGGGTTTGGGGGTCCTTGTGGGGCTTCCTATTCTCAACTTTTTTAATTTTGTGTTTAAAAATATTTATAAGCTACCTGGGCTGTATGAGATGGCTTGTTGTCACCTGTTGTTTCCTCCTGCAAATTTTTCTGTTTAGTAAATATTTCTGATTTTTTTCACAAATTGAGTAATGGGGTAGGGACATTTCCATTCATCTGTCCTTAAAGTGCCCCTATAGGGGATGACTCAATATAGGTACGGGATGTGTCCCTGGTACATTGGTTTACAAATTTGTTTATCATGGAATATGTCAGTTTTTGCTGAGTCTCAAGTTCCAATCAAAATTTTAGCATACCGAGTTTCAGAACTATGATCAAAACATTAGTGAATAAAAGCTAAGTTGTCGATTCGGGTGCAGATACGGATACAGATGCGGATGCAAGAATCGGGTGCGCGGATGCGTGGATTTTTTTTTTTGGGGGACACAGATGCGTTTATATATGTATATATAATTATATATATACAATATTATTTATACACTTAAATTATAATATAATTAATATATATAATATAATATATTGTTTATCATTGATCAATATAATACTTGACAATAGATAATAAATAATATAATATAATATATTGTTTATCATTGATCAATATAATACTTGACAATAGATAATAAATAATATAATATAATGCATATTCTACGTGGGTGCTGTGAAAGAGGAATACTTCCACCGTGTGAGGGTCAACTACTTCTTTGTGGATGCCTGCCGGAAGCTCATCCCAGGCATCCAGATGCGTGTGGATGCCTCTGGGAGGCATTTCCACGCATCCGGATGCCTGGGATGAGCTTCCGGCAGGCACTCACAGGTCATCCGCTTCCGCTCCCGCATCCGGCCCTATCCTGGATGCATTGATATCTTAGAATAAAAGAGAAGATTTCTTCTGAATATTGACTTCAATAATAGTGGTGCAGGGGTGCAGGGATAGTTAAACATTGCAGTCAAAATGCTAGCTTTGGTGATGCTTTTGCCCTGCACATTAACGAGAGAGTTGTGTCAAATGAGAAGTGATTGTGTGTTTTTCTCGTTTTCCTTAGTTTCATTTAGGTCTTAGATTTTAGTTTTTCACTTCCGTTATTTTTGTATTTTTTTGCTAAATAAAAAACAAAAAAAAACCTATCCTTTTCTGAAAGCATTTTGAGCCTATAGATTCTCCCTGGGTACAAGATGACCTCTTGGGTACATCTGTGATGAACTCATGCCATAACCTAGGCAAATTGAAAGTGTTTCCTGGGCATGCTCTGGCTGGGATCGGAGCCCAGCTTGAATTGGTTACAGGTAACTAAGCTGTCGGTTCTCCCGATTATGCAGGGAGCAATTGTATGTTATATAGTTTCAGAGTTATTGAATAGTCAAACTTTCAGGTGTGAGATTCTTCTACTTACATGAGTCTGAATAGGCATTTCCCATAAATTTGCTGTTTTACAATTAGAAGTGACCATGAATTGATCACTATGATGACAAAAGTTTGTAAATTTTGAAGAGTTGCTTGGCTACTATAGCTAAAGCTAGAAGCCATGTTGTAAGCACAGTTCTTTTTTGTATAAATTTTAGCTGTTTATAGTTTTGCCTTTATCATTTTTCATTCATTTTCTCTTAGGTAACCCACAAATATTGTGCAATGTTATCTTTGAACATGAGTATTTTCCTAAAGCATGTTGATGTATTCAGAGTAGTTTTTTTTCTTTGTCATGAATTAATCAGAGATTTGAAAACAACATAGTAGAGATAGGAGCTTTTGTGGCATGATGTTTATAAAATATTGCTGGCCATCATGATGTATAGAATATTTATTGGCCTCATTTTTTCTCACCTACATTCTATTGTTTGACAGACCAAAGTAATGTACTACAAAGGCATCACACATTCCCTCTACACCATTTCAAGGGATGAAGGCATCAAAGGGTTATACAAAGGCCTTGGGGCAACTTTATTGGTTAGTCTAGAATACATTTAAACCAGTCCACTAACACTTTGAATATATCTCTAACACTACATGGCTATTTATGCATTATGCAGGGGGTCGGACCTAATATAGCAATTAGTTTCTGTGCCTACGAGACTCTTAGATCCTTTTGGGAGTTTGAAAGGTATGTCTAGTGTCTTATTACTGGCAACTTTTACAATACTAGAAGCTGGCTCTTGGAGCATAGCATATTTGTTTCTGTGCATTGTGTTTCAGTCAGCTTCACTCTCTCTTTTCATTTTGATTATAAGAGGGTGTTAATTACAATTAGGCTACAAGACTATCTTGTTGGATATTTGCCTTCTCATTTCTTTTTCTAGGTTCAACTTCTGATAAAGTGCCAGTTTTTCTGATTCAGGCCTCGTGATTCTCCTGTGGCTGTTAGCTTGGCTTGTGGCAGCCTTTCAGGCATTGCCTCATCGACAGGTAAAATGGGATGTCATTTTTTAATGTCACATTTTGAAGAGCAACTTACCTCCCTATTTTTATCCAAGTGATTGATATGATGTTACAGTTTCCTAAAAGATAGAAAAGGTGATTCCAAAATATTCCTATACATGGTATACAATGAGAAGGATAGAGAGATCTTGTCTTACTTTCTTGTATCAGAAAATCTTATAGTTAGTGTGCAAAACTTCTTAAATAGAAGCATATCTTTTGCAGACATCATCCATGAATTCTTCTATATATTTTTTTCAAAAAAAGCAATGCATATTATGTGTTCTCACTTTTTCTTAAATATTTGTAGCTACATTTCCTCTCGATTTGGTCAGGAGGAGAATGCAAATGGAAGGTGCAGGAGGGTGTGCACATGTATATAATTCAGGAATTTTAGGCACATTCAAGCACATAATCAAGACAGAAGGATGGACTGGTTTATACAGAGGAATTCTTCCAGAGTATTTAAAAGTTGTTCCGAGTGTGGGTATTGTGTTTATGACCTATGAAATCCTGAAAACAGTTCTTTCCCCAAAAAGGCCTTCAGAGGAATAGAGTTTTCCAAGCTGATTTCATGTTCTATTCATCTCAAAGAGAATTATTGCATGTCGTCTAACCTTTTAACTATCTTACACTTGGGACATATTAGGTATACCGGAGATTGTATTTGAAATATTCACATATAAGAATTTATTCATTGGGAAAAAATGATATTTTTATCATACAGAGTAAAGCTACAAGCAACCTGACCAACAAGTTCTACTTTTATTCATTGTCTCTGAACGTGGTAAGCTACTAAATTGGCACACCAAGTTGCTCCAAGAAAAGCAAATAAGTTATTGGCTGTCATCAAAGAGCAAATGAATTTACTCACAGGATGGACAGACATTGTGGATGCCATATTTGTGATGATTCCATTTCAAGAAAAGTTAAGCTATTGTCTCATGCTTGAAGCAAGGGAGCACACTGCGTTCAGATATTCAGCAGTGTGTAATTCTAGGTTGGATTTACAGTATAAAGTTTTGACTTTTCAGATTAAGAAGATACTCAACACTAATAGCTCCATTGTTATTGGTAGGAACAGACTACTTTGTACACTGATTTTGTAATAGAACAATGCAGTTATAAAAAAGTAGGCAGAAACACAACCGATAAATTGTAATTCTTTTTGAAAAACTCTTGTAGTCATACGGCACCTAAGTTGTAATTTGTGAGGTTTTAACAGTACTATTTTTAGTATATAAAAATTTTGTTAGGGTAAAAATTGACTCTTACGTTTTCTTGCGCTTGTATGTGGTATTCATATTTGGTAGCATAATTTTACATATTCTTAATATTTTTTAATTATATCAGGCCATTTATAGATGATTTCAGTGTAAATATTTTTCTAGGCCTTGAGCTTTATAGCTCTCGGTGTTGTGTAATTCAGTTTCATTTTTGGTTAGTAGTGTAGCTACACGGAGCTATTAATAATAGTAACTTCAGGAGCAATATATATTCATCTTTTCTTTTGACGTATCATTCAAGAATAGAGTAGGATGGCTTCTCCGGGCCTTCAGCCGAAAGTAATTTAAGTTTACATTTTGGTAGCGAGATTTCTCAGAAGAGAGTACTTGAGAACAATTTTTGGTTGGATTGAACATAAATTTTGACGTTTCCGTGATCCTTGATGCTACGATGAAAGTATCATTGTCCTTTCCAAATAATATGCCGTGTATGCTCATTTAATAGAACAATGCGACATTTGGTTATCCTATTTTCTTCACGGGCATGATTCAACAGGCTCATGTGTTTTCCAGGGTGGAATTTCTGGATTTCTGTTTTGAAATGCAAAAACATAAACCATTATTAACATTAGTGTTTTTTTGGTTCAGCAATACTTAAATTCTCATAATTTTTTGATCGTGTTCTTTCAGTAACATATTGTTGATCTTAGTATGAACCTTAGCCATCAATTTGGCACCGAGCACAAGTCAATATCATCTCTGGCGGCAACATTCTTAATTTTGTTAGATGATGAATCTCTTGCTCATTGCTAATAGATATTTCATTTGGTATTTATTGCTCGTTAGTGTCATGGAAGTTGATTCTATGTAATCAAAATTTCATTAATTTTTTTTAAAGATCTATTATACACTTAAGTAGTTGCCTTATTCTATGTAATGTATTCATTTGTTTGATTCAATAATTATAATTTTTCTTACTAGTTATATTTTTATTGAAGTTTTTGTTATATTTTTATTTAAGTTTTTGTTATATTTTTATTGATAAGATTAACGAGGTGCCCAAATTTTGATAATTTGCATTCTATTCTAGGTGACTTTGTTTTTTTACAATTATTATTTTTGGTTCAACTTGCATTTCAAATTTAAGTTTCGGTCTCAGGTAGTTTTATGGACCTAGGCTGAATGTTGATATTTTTTTTAATATCTTTTGTTAGATTTAGGACGAATAATTCTAACATATTAAATTGTTAAACAGTAACATACAAACTCTAAAATGCATAATAATGCTCACTCGCAACCATAATCTTTTAAAGCCCCAGAAAATATCATTATTTCACACAACTATGTTATCTACTTTACACTCCTTGAAGCTTTCTGAAGTTAAACAACAATTTCAACTTATTGAGAAACTTCAATCAACCTAAAAATTAACAACATATTTAATTAATCTGCTATACATATTTAATGTGTTAAAACGGGACTCCCAAATAATATCGATAAATGGTAAATATCTATTCATTAATGGGTCTAAGATACCTTTACAATGTAGATGCACCTAGGTGCCTATGTTGCAAGCTAACAACAAAGCTTTCAGTGAACAATGAGAAGCAACCACAAGTTATTTTGTCAGTCAATGTAAACAATATATTGATGAGAATGAGATGATTACAAATGTACACACCCAGCACTTCTAAATTATAGATTGCAAGGGTAGACTACAAACAATGAGGACAAAAGCTCTAATCAACAAGAACAATAGGTATAACCACTTAAAAACAAATAACGATATACCTGCAAGCTAACATATAACTGTGAATCTAAAAGATTGCTAATTTCCTAAGTAAACTTAAGAAAGTGCGTACAACCTAAACATGTACATCAACACACCTTGTGAAGTGCAACTTAGGAAGAAAAATGCAAAAATTGCAATCATCGAATGAAAATGCAAATATGAGTTGCATTATGGATCCCAAACACATTGCCATTTTAGGTACCTATGTACAACTACAGTACAATGAAATGCAAATCTTTCACAAACAGTGAAAAGGAGAAAAACCTCATGAGAGAAAACTCTTCTCCAAAATAGAGAAAACACACTGCTGAAAAGCGATAGTGAAAGGAAGGAGTACCCCTCAAGGTCCCCTAAGAACTATTTCTGCCCCTCCCCCCCAGACAAAAGGTGAGAGACTATGTTGCCCTTCCATAAGGAATAATCTTCTGCAAGAATGATAAGTGTTTGAAGACAAAAAATGATCCAGAGCTTACAAACCACTTGTCTCCCCTTAGGAAGAAACAAAACCATGTAGAGATGCAAGAATGCTTCCCTTTCTACATTGGAATTGTGAGGAAGTAGAATCCAAATGCAGGACAATGATGTTTTTAAGAACTTCTCACGTGTCTCTATGAAACAAACAAGGTGATAAATTAGAACTATGCAAAGCTGATATGGAGCAAGATCCAAAGACGAAGATAATGTGATAACATAAATGTAATAACTATCATCAAATAGGAGAGTTAACCTCTCAAACATGTCCTCCAAATCTGAAATGTGAGATTCCACAAACATAGAACCAATGTTTAAAAAATAGGAATCCCAATCAGGAAGACAAATAAATACCTTGTGCAATGAAACACTGTCAATATATTTTTCTGCCAAGTCTGCAAGACATGATGTTCATGCTAATCAAGAACAATGAAAGTCTCAAATGACTTTGGAGAAGGAGTTAATTGAAGCGAAAGTAGATCAACTCTCTTGAAGAAGAGTCAGGAACCTTGAAAGTAACCTCATACTCATTTGAAGTTTCAAACTTTTCCAAAGTAGAAAATTTCATAATAGTATCATGATCAAATGATATCCTTGTTGAAGGATGAAGAGGCATACCACAGAATGAAAAAGGATCACCTAAGAACGACTGAGATTCACAATCTCCATATATCTCCCAATCTTAGTCCAAAGAGAATGAGGACACTCAAAGCCAACAACATACTCCATGATGTTATCATGTACATGCATACCAATAACTCATGGGGCATGATCTCTCTTAATTCTCCAAGCAAATAACTAACTAGGTGTGCTAGGTAGAGGAACAAGACCATACAAATAAGACAACAATCAAAGCAACCAAGATGAGTAATGATGCGATCTCACTATTTGACATAGCTCCCCTTCTTCAAGATAATTAAGGATGGATGAAAGCAAAATCCCATAATGACTATGATGATTCTTCAAAAGATTCTCAAAGATAGTGCCATCACAAGATAATGGAAGCTCCCAAAATACCGTTTTCGCAAAGAAAGTAACAATAATCACAACTTACAACTTTAAGTTATACAAACTAGTATAAAATGACAAAATATTCAGAAAATATCTGCATCACAGTGTAGTTCGTTGAAGCAACTTTCCGATGATATATTGTCTGCCAAAAAAAGACTTCATATGCAAAAGTTACAGGAGTTGGAAAAAATATTTCTTCTAGATACTTTTTGTGTCCACATAGGCTCCCGATCGCTCCATATGACTACAAAATTGAACCGAGCGACAAAAAGTGGGCCCTCTATGGGTTCCCATGCCAAGTCAATGATTATAGAGTGCAAAGTCATAGTTCATCCGACGATATCTTGTTTGCCAAAAAAGGACTCTGTATGCAAAAGTTATGCGAGTTTGAAAAAAAATGTTTCTTCTAGACACTTTTTGTGTCTACATAGGCTCCCGATTGCTCCATATGACCACAAATTTAAACCTAGCGACAAAAAATGGGCCCTTAATGGGTGATTATCGAAGGTGCTTGGCAGGTTCCTAAGTCGGGACCAAGTTCCAAAGGTGATCCCACCACAGTAAGACTAAACATTCTCTGCACACAACAAAGGACCAACTACGTGCATGTTAAGTTAGCAAACTGATATGAACTTCTACTCACGTTTCACCTAATGCCAATGGTGTATCTAAACACCAAAAATATTTGTCCCTGCAATATTGTGGGACAAAATGTCCCCCAAAACTCACTGCCCACTTGCTAACTCCTAAAACCCTAATACTATTAAATATAATAGTCAATTGTAAGCTTGTTTCTGGATTTGATTGTGTAAGTATTTTTTTTTTTGCATCAACATTTTGGATCACACTCCGTGATCCATCATCAGGATGAATGGAAGAGAGCATTGAGAGAAAACGATGATCGATCACAGAATGTGTTCTGAAAAGTTTGGTGCAAAAATACTTACACAATCAACTATTAAATATTCCGATGACTTTAATATTACAAAGTCTATCGAGCTGGCTTGCACAATAAAGACCTTTGCTCTACTCTTGATCTGCGCAGGTGGAGATCAATCCTACAAACAAATACAATCTCTAATCTCTATGGAAGAATGAACATCTCGCAGATTGGATCTCACAATGCCTAACCTCTAATAAGGCGGTGATGAAAAATTGAAGTCTAAGTTTAGAAAGCCGCTCCGAACAGTATAGAAGCTATAAGCGGCCAATCAAACCAGATCCAAAAAATGCAGTCAAGGAAAGAATGTTGCCAAAAACGGTCAATAGAGATCCAAGTGACCAATCACCAAAGCCAAGAACAAACACCCAGGACCCCTTGCGCAAATTTAAAATAGGTCCGTCAATCAGGTTAAGATGATTGCAAGAACAAACACTCGCCACAATGCAATAAAATGCTACCGTCTGAGGACACCGCGTCTACTTCTGCCGGGGAGGAGAAATTCGAATCGCCTCTCAAACATGCAACTGTTGCTAATAGAAAATATCCAATATGGATCTTGGAGAGTCAATCAAATTTTGCCAAATGATAATGGCAAACAACTGCAGGAAAAACAATTGGTCTCAGACCCAACAAAAACTCATTGAGTAGGAAGGGGCCGTAGTCCTAGTTGCTCTGATACTATGTTGATGCACCTAAGAGCTTGTATTGCAAGCTGAGGAAAAATCCTCCACCAAATAATAAGAAGCAACCATAAGCTATTTCACCTGTTAATGTACACAATGTATTGATGCGAATTAGATGATTACAAATGTACAAAACCTCTCCTTGTAAAGAAGAAATCAAGAGTGTAAAGTACAAACAATGAGGCCCTGTTTGGTTGCACCCCAAAATCGGGTTATGCAACCCATAACCCGGTTTTGGGGTGCAATTCCCTGTTTGGCGACCGTTTTAAAAAATGCGAATATGGATTTGCATAACCCCATTTGGGCAAAAACGTGGATGCCGGAATTCCACCTCAGGAGGTGGAATGACTTTCGAATCCACGGTTATTGCCTCAAATAAACTAAATTTAAGCTTCCTGTCGGATCCGGGCAACTCCACGTTTTTGCATTTAAACCCCATTTTAAATTTTTGGCAACGTCTGCAGCATATCACGTTTTTGACGCTAGGGTTTTGCTGCGTGTTGGTGTTCGAGGGAGGCGCTGCTTTGAACAGGTAATACAACCAGGACCTATCGATTTTGTAGTACTGGCATAGCTAATCTCCGTGACTGTA
>MU223022.1:389229-451886 GCA_018584345.1 Thuja plicata | reverse complement strand
TATATATATATATATTCAATTTATATGTTTTGGTATTTGATTTCAATTTGATAAATTTTATTAAATGATTACACACATACATGTTCAACTTTATCCCAGGATACTTTAAGTTCGCAAAAGCCTTTAATTGGCTATCCATGCAACATGTTAGACACAATGTTAAGTTTATGTGGGACTTCTTTGAAAGTGGACATGGAAAAGGAGAGCATGATGGAGCAAGAGCATATGTGAAGTATGCACTTCACCAACATGAACTTGAAGGTACAAATGTGTTTAATATTTATATCTATTTATTAATATAATTTCAAAATAAATGCACATAAATGGTGTTCAATGTTTATATCTATTACTTTTATGTAGGTAACAACATAGAGAATTCAAAGAAAATTGTTGAATGGTGCCAAGGTAATTTTGTTAGTTGGGACACAAGATACAACAAACGTTATTTTTGGGAAGTGAAAGGTAAAATATTTTGATCAAATTATTTTAAAATTTTATGGAGTGCATTTCACTTTTATCATAACCGCTGATCTAAAAATATGCAAATCTCATTTCATATTTGTAACAGATATTGATCGATCTAATCCTTACAATTGTTAAACAATTGTTGGTATTAGAAGCTTACATCAAGTGACGACTACAAGAAACCACAAGCCTCCATTGATTCAAGTAAGAGAAAAATCATGCTTTTGTGCTGATTGCATCAAGGACAATGCAATGAGTCAATGTGATAATATTGCAAACGTATGTGTTTCACAATGGGACATGAAAGAGTTAATCAGTATCCCTCCTTTTGGAGACGATGACAATGACATAGACATTCATGATTGATGCATGAGCATCTTGGATTTTATCGACAGTTGCTTTACATAGTTCTTACAATGTTGCTTGGTTTCTGTGTTGGCCGAGGGGCTTGGTCGTTGAAGGATGCTCGGTCATTGAAGGAGCTCGGTCACTGAAGGGCTTGACACATACTATTGCTCGGCTTCACTATTGCTTGAAATGTGTTGGTTTCTTGAAAGGTGTGGTGTCTCGGCGATGCCTAAGGGAGCTCAAACATCATGCGTGCTCAATGATGCTTGTTGGTTTGTTGATGCTCGACTGGTGGTTGCTGGCACTTGGCAGTTTGGCTTGCCGATTGGTGTTCTGGCAGATTTGGGAGGCTGAATTAATGGATTTAATTTGTGTAGCATGTGATCATGATGTTGATGAATCATGGGGATGTGTGTGGACCTATTTGGGTCTTGGATCTTTATCCTATGTGCATTTAATATTTGTTTACAGGCCAACTTGTGGCTTGAATATGTATTTAATGTAAGGGTTTGTTTATTTTATAGTTTGCAACATGCCGATTTGTGGCCATGCTAGTATTTAAGGAGGTCTAGGGTAGAGTGTTAGGTTGCATATTGTAGGTAGAGGAGATCAAATATGAGGATCTGGGTATTGGATCTGAATTTGGTGGAAGATACCTTGGTGAGATAGTAGTATGTTGGCTTAGGAAACAAGGAGGTTGCTTGGTGTCTTGCGAGCACAAGTTTAGATCTTGCTAGAGGTTTCCTACCAGGTTGCTGTGTGGTGAGTCACATATCTAGAGTAGTTAAGGAGGTGATCTAAAACTTGTAGAAGATCTGTGCTAGATCTTTGATTTATATCTTTGTAATTGACTGTAACCGAGAAGGCCTTACAACCCACCATGTTGAATGTAATTGTTGTTTTATGGGAATATAGATCTCATATATTGATTGTATTTCTATTTTGTTGGTTATTTCTGCTATGTTGTTGCTTTGGGATGCTAGTTTGGACCATCCAGTCTTGGACCCTCTGACCTGCATCTCGTCAGGTGGTATCAAAGCTTGAAGTTTCTGAGTGTGTGGAAAGATCATTGAGGGTGAGGTAGTTTGCACCAGGAGCTTGGGTTGGAAAGTTGGTGATTTGTTGCAGAGGGTTTGCAAAGCTATTGAAGATGCCTTCAAAGAAGAACCACGAGATCACATAAGAAGATATCTGAGCTTTGCAGAGACAATTCCAAGATCTTCATGATGGGTTCCGTTCTTGTAGTTTGAGGCAGATTGTGAAGGTTGTCAATAGATCGCCGATGGAGAGATCATTGAAATATTACAATTAGATCACCGAAGTGAGGTAGTTGACCTGAGAAGAGATACAAGTTGGTATGCTTGAGTTGAAGGAACAAGTGAAGGAAATAAAGATAGAGATCCGGAGAAGATTTCCTGAACTTGAGGTTGATAAAGGTATGGGAAGTGTTGTTGGTGTGAATGTTGTAGGGGAAAAAAGTCTTGGTGAAGGCTTGGAGGATCTTGCTGATTTTGAGGAGGAGATTGTTGATAACAGTTCATCTATGCATGTTGATTTTGAAGAGGTGATTGGTTTTCATAGTTAGATAGATGGATCTTATGTGGAGATTGTAGATCATCTTGTTTTGTATGATGAGATTTATGGTGAGACGTAAGAGATACCTTCGACTGTGTGTATTCTTGAGGAGGTTGGTATTGATGACTTTGTTGACAGGGATGTTGACCTAGATGTGTTTTTTGATGTTTCTATGATTGGATTGGTTGATGAACTTGCCGAGGACAATGGTAAGTGCATTGATGTTGTTGAGTTTGTTACTCAATATGAGGTTATGGATGAGACTGGTGAATATGGTGGACATCTTGTTACTATGGGTGATGATTTACATGTTGCAGAGCATCTTGTTGTGAGCAATGAGATCGTTGGTGTTATGAGTTTGCCTTGTGTTGATGAGGGGTTTCATCTTGTTGTTGATGTAGATTTGGCTTTGGATCTGCATGCTGATTGGTTAGTGGTGATATAGATGCTTCTGGTGTTTGGATGGCTGAAGCAGATGTGGATGATTTGTAGATTGGTTCTCTTTTCCTTGATGGAGTGAAAGCCTTTGGTGAAGATGAAGTTGGTTGCAAAGATTTCTTTTGGCATAAAAGTGTTGGACACACTTTTATATTTACCTGGGGAGTATGATGCAGGAGCATCTTGGATTTGCTTGGTAGCTGCTTTATAGAGTTCTTGCAATGTTTCTCAAATTTTGTGTTGGCCGAGGGGCTCAGTCGTTGAAGGATGCTCATTCAATGAAGGAGCTCAGTCGCTGAAGGGCTCGACACATATTGTTGCTTGACTTCGGTATTTCTCGGCATGTGTTGGTTTCTCGATAGGTGTGGTGGCTTGACGATGCTTGAGGGAGCTCGGTTGTCACGTGTGCTCGACGATGCTTTTTGGTTTGCTGATGCTCGACTGGTGGTTGCTGGCACTCAACAGTTTGGCTTGCCGACTGGGTGTTCTGGCAGATCTGGGAGGCCGACTTGATGGTTTTAATTCGTGTAACATGTGATCATGACGTGGATAACATATGATTATGATGTGGATCGATCGTGGGGATGTGTGGACCTATTTGGGTCTTGGATCTTTATCCTATGTGTATTTAATATTTGTTTATAGGCTAACTTGTGGCTTGAATGTGTATTTAATGTAAGGGTTTGTTTATTTTGTAATTTGCAACAGGCCGACTTGTGGCCATGCTAGTATTTAAGGAGGTCTAGGGTAGAGTGTTAGGGAGCATATTGTAGGTAGAGGAGATCATATATGAGGATCTGAGTATTGAATTTGAATTTGGTGGAAGATACTTTGGTGGGCTAGTAGCATGTTGGCTTAGGAAACAAGGAGGTTGCTTGGTGTCTTGCGAGCACAAGTTTAGATCTTGCTGGAGATTTCATACCAGGTTGCTGTGTGGTAAGTCACAGATCTAGACTAGTTAAGGAGTTGATATGAAACTTGCAGAAGATCTATGCTAGATCTTGGATTTATATATTTGTAATTGGCCGTAATCGGAAAGGCCTTACAACCTGACATGTTGAATTTATCTGTTGTTTTATGGAAATAGATCTCATATGTTGATTGTACTTCTGTGCTTTTGGTTGTTTCCACCATGCCATTGCTTTGGGATGTTAGTTTGGATAGTCTATTCTTGGACCCTCCGACCTGCATCCCGTCAATGATCCTATATATTTGACTGATTATGAACGTGTTTCTAATTTATTTTGTTATAGGTGCATGCACATACATGTTATTTTATTTAATTTTAATTTATCACAAGTGATCTTCAAATTTTATCTTATATTTTTAATTTATGGGATCCATGTGTATAGGTGATATTTTTACTGTGGTTGCAAATCTTGACAATATAGAATGTGTATATTATTATCTACTAAGATGCACAAAAGAAAAATACAAATTTAGAAAAGTAGCTATAGATGGTGATAGACAGTTATATCCAGCTAGTTCAGTTGTTCAGTTGTTATTGAAGGCACCTATTATCAGCAAACAAAGATAGACAAAAATGGCGTTCAATTTATTGAATACATGCATGGCCAAAAAGTTCTACATTACAGTCACTTGGTTATAGCGACAAAGATGCAATTTGAGATATTGCCAAAATGGACATGACAACCAAAAGTGGAGGTTTCATATTAAAAAACATCAATTTTTTTTTGAGATAATAAAATACAGAGAGGATCCTGACTATATGTATCAGGAGCTTTAGGCTAAACTTGTTTTTGTAGCTCATACTTTCATATTTGAACTAGAGTTTGAACTCATATTTAATTTGAACTAGGCCTACACACACACACACACACACACACACATGGACCATATTAAAGTAGAGATGATTTTAATTTGGATATAGTTATTTATTTTGACATGGTTCAATGGTTTTGATATATAGTTAAGCATGCTTGGTCCAATGTTTATATATATATTTTTTAATTTATACTTTGATGGTTCAATGGTTTAAATATATAGTTATACATGCTTTTATGCATGTTTTTACATCTATACTTTGATGGCTCAATGGTTTTAATATATAGTTATACATGCTTTTATGTATGTTGTTACATGTATGCTTTGATGGTTCAATAGTTTTGATATATAGTTATAAATGCTTTTATGTATGTTGTTATGTGTCCCCTCAAGACATTGTAATGGGTCCTGATGTGTCCTAATAGGTACTAAGGGGTCCTAGGAAAACTTAGGACCTATTAGGACACATTGGTACCCATTACAACACATTAAGACCCATTAGAACACATTAGGACCCTAATGGGTCATGGGACCACTTATGACCCATTATGACCCCTTATGATATATTGTGACCATTAGGAACCATTATGTATCATAAGGGTCGTAATGTGTCCTAAGGGGTCCTAATGGTTCTTAAGACCCATTAGTACCTATTAGGACACATTAGGACCCATTAAAACACATTAAGGCCCATTAGAACACACTAGGACCCCTTACGACACTTATTACACATTAGGAGCCCTTAGGACCCATTATGTATCATTAGGGTCCTAATGTGTTCTAATGGGTCCTAATGTGGTCTAATGGGTCCTAATGTGTTTTAATGGGTCCTAATGTGTTCTAATGCTTTTATGTGTACATGCTTTTATGTATGTCCCCTTAAGGCATCTCCTAAAGATATATAGCTATAAATTGCTTATATATAACATTAAGTTGATAAATTTAGGTTATATGCCATTAGTTTAGATAAATTGCTTATATGTCATTAGTTTGATAAATTATATATATGCCGTTAGTTTAGATACAATGCTTATTTATTGAATTAGTTTGATAAATAGTTTAGATAAATTGCTTATATGTCATTAGTTTGATAAATTGCTTATATGTCATTAATTTAGAGAAATTGCTTATATGACATTAGTTAGATAATTTATTTATATGCCATTAGTTAAACCACTTATATGTCCTTATTTGGTTTATACTTATATGCCATTAATTTAGATAAATTTCTTATATGTCATTAGTTAGATAATTTATTCATATGCCATTAGTTTAGATACATTGCTTATATGCCATTAGTTTGATAAATAGTTTGATAAATGCTTGTATGTCATTAGTTTTGATAAATTGCTTATATGCCATTAATTTAGATAAATTGATTATATTTCATTAGTTAGATAATTTTTCTACATCTAGAATTCATCCCAATTCACGTGATCACATCTTGTATCATATCTTAAGCTTTAAGATAAATTTCTTACATATAACATTAAGTTGTACATATTTATTGCTTGTATAACATTAAGTTGCATAAATTGAAGCTTGTATGATATTAGATAAGACAATTTCATACATATACACATAATCAAATGTGATCGTAACTCATATAAATTTTCCATACATGTACATGTACATGCACAAACAAACATCATAAATTGAAAATATGTACACACAAACATGTATCCTAGAAATTTATTACTTGATCAACTAACTTGATCCTAACTCATATAATTTCATCATGTACACACAGACAAACATCATAAATATAATCAAACTGAAATATAACACATGACATGGACTTTAAATAAACACCTAACACATGAAATGTTTGAAAATAAACATGTAACACATGAAATGTCTATAATGTCTAAAATTAGTCTACAAATGTCTAGAAATGTATGAAATGTCCAGAATGTATAGAAATGTCTAGAATGTCTAAATATGTAGATAGAAATGTATGAAATATTAAGCGAGCATCTAACAATATCTCTAGCTAGTGCCTTGACTTGATCCCTGATCAGATCCACTACCTGCTTGAGGGGCCTACATTGTACACAAGTTCCATGTTAAAAAATTACAGTACATACAAATGTGTACAGGTACAATTATTAAATTTATATATTTAAAATAAAGAAATTAAAACAAACATTTTTATATATATATAAATTTACCTATGTATCCTAATGAATAGGATCACCAGGTGCCTGCAAATCTCCATAGGTCCCACTCATCATATTATCCTATAATATATAAAATTCAAAAAATATGTACACAATCAATATTTGAATTTAATATATAGAAAGCTATCTATACAATTAAATCAAAATCAAAATTTGCTTTCTTACCTTATTTATCTCCTAAAATGCATGCCCGATGCCGGATATCTCAGAAGAGTGCAATGAAACTCTATCTAGATTAATACCCTCATCCATAAGCAAAGATAAAAAATCTCTTGTCCGAACTTTGGCTGTGTGAGGTGTAGGTGTGATTGGTGTAGGATCAACTGCTATCTTCTATGAAGGAGCTATAGGAAGTATCAAAATATCCTCCCGCCTCAAAGTACTGGGCTCTACATCTCCACCTCAATGGATGATACCAGTGGAGGGTCTCTGAAGTGCTCATCTAATGAAGGATGGAATCTCCTGGGGAGTGACCCATGTAATGTATAGATGAATGGAATCTCCTGGGGAGTGACCCATGTAATGTCAAAAAATAATAATAAGAATCAACAAGACCACTCACCTAATATGAGCTCATCTCACATAGATGATCCTCAGGTATCCATGCAATCTCAACAGGAAATAATAGCTCATAACAGATATACAGATCATAAAATGGATCCATCTTCCCACACGATCATATGTCATCTCATCAACTCGAGTCCCAATGGTAGCAATACTAGAATACATGCCAATTCACACGTCCTTAGCTGTCTAATCTCCTGCACCTGTGGCAGTTTCCAAAATTTTTGGAAGAACCAAAAGGTTTGGACCCACCAATGCCCTCTTACTAAGGGGATGTGGTACATCTGGGCATCTAAATTTATCTGCAAATCTCCCCTTACCCTGTCCAACATGTCATGGAAAATTAGTGTAATCAACATCATAACCTAGATGAGATTCTGCAAACAATTATTTGCAGACATATTGTGGAAACTCATCCTTTTGTGGCCACATATGATGTATCGCCAACCATATAGGGTATATGAATTGTGCGATAAGTATATCCTCACACCTAGTGACCTGATATCTTGTAACCATTGTCTTCTACATGTATCAAGGGAACATGGGTTTGACATTTCCAGTGGATACGTCCATATCAACTTGTCTCCATCTAGCAGTGCCAGAGATAGTGCAGGATAAAGAGGCATATAAATGATCAATGTTTGGGTCATCATAGGGGTTTTATGATTGAGAAAGGTCAATCATATGCATAATCTCATCTCTGATGGAAGATAATGTTTCCCTATTGGGAATGATGACAATGTTTTGCAAAGTCTTGTCTAGCTGCGCTAGAGTGGCCTGCAATCTCAAGATAGTTTGATGAGGTGTCCTCTCCCCATCCTCATGAATACTGGGAGCTTCAAACCTATGTGAGGTCTACTCAGAATCGAGAAGGAAACTCTACTCAGAAGAATGATGACCTGAACCACTAGAAGGCATGTGATCTAAAATATATGAAAATATATAGGAATATGCATGTGTGCATACATTAAATAAAATTAAAAAACAAGTTCATATATGTATGTAAACAAGATGAATCATTGTACTTGACTATTCTAAAAAAATTATGAATCATTGTACTTGAAAATTGCTTGTAAAAATTCTAAACCTGAGATGAATTTTTTGCTATATAAACATTGAAAGCATTGTTCATGTGCATGTAAACATTCTAAACCAGAGCCTAACTATATAAACATTCCATTCAAGATGAATTAGTTGTAGATAAAAATTTAAAACATTACATTAAACATTGGATAAAAATTAAACATTATCTATAAACATTAAAAACATTATCTTTATAAACATAAAAAACATTACATAAACATTAAACATTAAAAACATTATGTAAACATTAAACATTACATATAGACATTAAACATTAGATAAACATAAACATTAAACATTAGATAAACCCTTATTGTGGCATCTAATAGAATCAACATGTATAATGGTTTTGGCACCCCTTTAAGACATGTACAATGGTTATTATTTGCATATGAAAATGAGATGTTATGAATGATTTTTATGTTGTGAAATGCTTTTTACTATATGAAATAATGTGCAATATAGGTTATTTTGATAATGCAAGCGAAAATGTAATGTATTGATGATGACAAACGATCCTAAAATGATAAGAATGTATGAATGTTGCTGAATATAGGATGTAATGTAATGAATGCATGGTGCAAATGATAGTAAATGATACTAAAATAAAATTCATGTAATTGAATTAAGTGAAATGAACATAATGAGAAATACACATGACCTTAATGAGATGTGTATCATAGTGAACTAGATGCTTAATGAAACTAAAGAATACTAATTCAAAATATGTAGTTAAATGATTACTAATGATATGACCCTTAATGGAATGATGGAATGAATTCTACATGAAATTAAATGATTCAAGATGACATGAAAATGATAATGACATGGAAGCTAAATGAACTCTAAATGAAATGTAATGACATGAAATCTAAATGAAATTGACATGATATTTAAATGCAATCTAGATGACATGAAATGGACCTAAATATATATGAAACTTATTTGCAATGATACGATATGTAATATAATTAATGCACTCTAAATGATATGATATTTAATGTAATTAAATGCTCTCTAAATGAAAATGCAATCTAAGTGAAATTGAATGTACCTAAATGAGGAGATGCAAATGGCTTGTGATGTTTGGTTTGAGGTGGTGTGTATGCTCGGTTTTGATTAGTTCATTGGTATTATTGATGTGTGATTAGTTCCTTTGTATTATAGGTTTTGATTAGTTCATTGGCCTATTATTTTTGATTAGTTCATTTGTATCATAGGTGCTGTTTGGATATTATTTTTGACTAGTTGTTTGTACCATTTACTCTAGTTTTCTATCGCAATAATATAACATAAAAAATATATTTAAAATATCAAATTCAACCATTTAATCTAAATCATTTATCTTAAACATTAAATTTAAAACTAACCTAAACAATATACAAACATTCAAAAAAACAAATTTACTAAAAACATTTAAAAACAAACATTTTTCAATTAAAAAACATAAAAAAACATCAACTATATATAGCATTAAAAAAACATTAAAAAAAAAAAAAACCCCCCTACCTAATTTTCGACCGAGTACCCCTTTTGCCCCTCTTGTGCTCCAACAAGTTCACTCAATGCAAATGAGGGGCTAATGAGGCGCCAAAGGCTTTTATATTGCCGAGTACCACTCGACCAAAAATATGCTGCCACCTGTACGCCATGTAGGCACCATGTGGTTGCTGAGTCTTACTTGGTTGAGTTTCACTCTGCCAGACTGTCGCACTTAGCCTAAACTGCGACATAGTTCTATGCTTTTATACATATAGAGTAATGTTATCATGTCAAAAAGGGTAGTAGAGTGCAATTGAAAACAATGTGATGCAGAGACTTCCGATGGTCATAACTTTTGACTTGGTTGTCCATTTTTGTTGAAATTTGACAGGTGGATTCTTCAGGAGAAGGTATTTCGATTGCCAACTGAGCTCATCTCAGTAGGTGGCCATTTCAACAGTTTTTCTGGGAGCCAGAAAGTTCATTTGGGCCTCCAAAATAAGCTTTTAGTTTTTAGAAAGTTATTTTTTTAATAACTTTGAAATCATGTTTCCAATTTCAAAGGTTAGTTGACAATTCATCTTATCTTAGTTTAGGGTAGCTTTAGGAAAAAAATAACTTTTAGAAGTTGTTTTAAAAATTACTAAAAATGGCAAATTTTTTTGTTTGTTTGTGAAAAATTGCCAAAAAAGATAATTTTCAGATTTGTATTTAAATTAGCATTTTCTTTCATTGTAGCAACAGAGTAGTTGGAAGAATACTTTGAATTCTAAATTTTTTGTGTCTTTTCTTTCCTTTGATGTTTTTTGTTAATGCTTGTAAGAATCTGGCTACATCATAATGTAATAGTCATATATCTTGGTAGAAAAGCATTCATCATGGAGCAACAGTTGTAATAAGAGAATGCAAAATTTCTATTATGGAGGGTATAACATAAGGTCTATGGTAACAGTCATGAAACCAAAGAAAGTAGGTAGGAAAGATCAATGATCAATAAGAGAGGTTTTCACCTATAATTTATTGCTATTTGTTATGCCCTGCATACTCGTCCCTACATTTTGTAGGCAAAATGTTGGGTCCCCCTTTCTCGCTTTTGCTCTTCCCTTATTTTCTTTTTTGTTTTCTTTATTTTCCCTCTGGGATTTGCTTCCGTGAGGGTTGTCTTTCTTTTGTTTTGCCTTCTTGTGTCTCCGGGACCTGGTCGCGGAGTTTGTTTGTTCTTTCCAGAGCTGGATTCTGGACTCCAAAATTATTTTCCATTATGTCTTCTTTTGTGAGAAGGCATGGTTACATGGAATCCTTAGGCCTGGAGTTTGAAGGTTTTCTTGTTCTGGAGTTTGCGGAGAGAATGCAACCTATTTTTACCCTAAGGGTATAAATACAAGTTACCTGTCATTTTCACATTTACTGCGATTAAAACACTTAGAGCACTCAGAGCGATTTTAAGGCGATTAAACAACGAATTGCCTCCTGTGCTTAGTGGCTAATTGAATGTTGATTTATGGTGAATTGCTTGTGGTTTTTCAAAGGTGAACTTGTTGCAGAGTGCTTCCCATGCTCACCTTCCTTGCATTCCTTCATGTTCTAGGTTGGCTTTCATTTTTTTTCCCTCTCTGGTTTCCTGGTTTTCATTTGTTCGTGTTGTTTTGTTTCCGTTTTGCTCTTGTTTCTATTTTGTCACCTCCTGTTGGTGGGATGGCTCTGCTAGAGGGTTGTCCACCCTCTGTGCAGTTTTAGTATAGTGTATATATTGTACATTATGGCAGAGTAGTTTTTAGAGGTCTCTGTACATTATGTACACCATGTAAATTTATGTAAATACTCTATAAATATTGTGTATATGTCATTGTTGTTTTGTGAGCTATGCCTCAACCCTCGCAAATCCTTGAACCTCTATATTTTAGTGTATATATCTCATGTATATCCTTCCATCCTGACAAGCTCGCTGTGCTCCATCATGTTTTGAACCACTCTGTCGAGCTCATCAAGAGGGAGTCACCACGGTTTGAACTTGGCACCTCGCTGGTTCGAGCCATGGCAGCTTTGTCTCTCCTCTTTCATGTCATATTAATGGCAGGATTAATTTCCCATGAGTGGGAATTCAAACCCCATCCCATATGGCATTCATTTTCCCCCGTGTCAGCCCACTTGTCACCATTAATGCCCTTTATGCCACCTGTCATGTGGCTACGTGATGACCCATGTCAGCCAAGTACAGATTCCTACTGGTCACGTTGACAATGGCTAACTCTTATAGACTTCGGGTGCTAAGATCCCCTAGGTCTTCATTCCATCTTTGTCACTTAGTCCAGTACCCCAGAGCTCTTGCGTGTTTATCAAAATCCAACCCATGTATGTCTTAATGCTCTGGGATTTTTGATATGTGCTACATTTTTGGACAGGTGTGAAATGGTGATGATTTCCCCAAAATCTATAAAGTTATTATTATTGTATCATGTATTGATGGTTTTTTGGTCTTGCAGGTTGCAGATAGTTGGTTAAAATGTCTGAAGTGATCACTCCTCTTGATAGCCCAGAGCTGCCTACTACCTCCACTCGGGCGGCCACAAAGACAAAGTCAAAAAGATGCTGGCTAAGCTGCCACTGACCTCCAAATACCTGAAGGAGGGCATTCTTGTGGGGTCCAAGGTGTACTCCAAAGTTTAGGAATAACAGACACAGAGCCCAAACTTTGGGCTGAGATGCATGGCTTAATTCAAGCCATATACAAACTAAAGGCTGGCAAAGATAGTATGGCCACTCACTTGGCCGCCTCCGACATTATTAAGGCTGCAAACTTTCCCTGCTTGGTGTAATCACTAGAATTAATACTTCAACTGGAAACACTATACATTGCACCCACTCAGACTATTCTACTCACTGATCCCCGACCGTTACAATATCCAGTGACAATTGTCAATCTAGACACATCAAATTTTGCCTCAGGGCTAGGGATTCCACAATTCAAGGGGTCTGTCATCATCAACTGGGCCAAGTCATTACAAGAATTCAAAGAGGTTGCTCTCATCTCCCGAAAATACCTCAACTCTTAATGGCTAAAGTCTCCAAAGAGAGACCATAAAAAGATGAAGTTGGAAATTCCTCGTGGGGATTTCAAAGAGCCCATTTAGTCAGGCATTATTTTTCTATGCAAGATCTTCAGACAGCCCCATGCGCAGGATTTCTCGGCATGGATGTATTACTTTCTTTACTGCATCACCACCTGCAACCAGAATTTTAATTGGGCAGCTATCATAGCCAACCATGTGGACTCACAGTTGAGAGGAGTTCTCCAAAATTCAAAGTTTTACATGACATCTTATGTGCTATGGGCACTGGCCCAACAAAGATTGGCTTTTCTAGGTTTACAAACAATGGGCATTCTTGGGAATGGGTTAGGCTAGCTAACACGATGGGGTCATTATCCCCAGGTCCAATGGGAACTAAGTTTCCCAAATTTTTGCAGGGTAAATGATGCCTTCATTTGCCAAAACATTTTGACACTTACTCGGGATTCCATATATCAGTTATTGCAAGAGGCGATGAACCTGGTGAGCACCTATGACAATTATTTTAATTAGTTCCAGTAGCACACGTATATTCAGGTGACCGACTTCTTCAGGAAACCCTATCTTCTTCCCTGATATTACAGGAATATAATCATTCTTTTAGAGTTTTTTCAACAAATTTTGGAGCTTCACGCCTTCTTCACAATGAAGAAGGTCACCAATGTTCTGTTCCCAGTCTCTTGTGGGAATTATACTTGCATTCTGGCCGTAGCAAAAGAGGCAGATAGTGACTTAAAGAGTCTAGGGTTCGTTGAATTTGACCACACCAGAAAAAGTTTTGATCCACTCAGAAAGATAGCTTTGGTGCTTCCCCGGGCATCCTCGCCACACATAGCATCTATTGAAGATTTTTGGGCCGATTGCCAAGACAGTTATGATCTCTGGGCCTACCAACATTCGTAGATGTCCAAAGGACTAATGAAAGTGCTTGACCTTCAAATTTTTTTGAAGGGTTTTTCAGATGACGAGCCGCTGGAAGACCCAACATATAAAGGGCAGGGGTTAGATAAATTGGATCTCCCTCTAGTGGATTGGGCCACCCCAAAGGATTTGACAACTGAGGAAGTATGCCGCCTCATTTTAGAGGCCAGTCATAATTATTTTTCCCGGGTATATCCCAAGAGCACCCGGAAGGGGCCAATTGTTTGAAGGCTCGCTACTGCCGTCGGACCCAGCATAAGAAAGGGGAAGGAGATAGAAGATACCCTAGCCAAAATACCTCCTCCAGGTCTGGCCCCCATAATGGTATAACTACAAAAAAAAATGAAGTCGAAAAGGCTGGCTAGCCAGCAGATAAGCACACAAATGTCCTCCGACCTCCTCGTAACTCCAGTAGCATCTGCTTGCCCAGCGAGATCCCCGTTATTGGCCATAATGATGAGGAGGCAGACTCTCATTGAGGCAGGGTCTACAAGTATTTTAGACACCGAGGGCCCATTACTAAGGAAGAAGAAGGAGAAGGTGACCCCCACTCCTAGCGCATCCGCTAGCCTTGGTATACTAGACCTGCCTCCAGTTGATGTTAGTTCAGATTCTCCTGAACTCAAAAATATTTTTGATTCCTCTCCCCCACATGACAAGTTTGATGACATCTTTGAAGCAGATGAGCTCATGAACCTTCATGAGGATGTAGATCACGTGGCAGTGGAAATCACTGCTCAAGAGAAGGAGGATATCCCAGTAGAAGAAGAGGTCCTGGAACAAAAGATGTCGAAGAGCAGGAAGTCTAGGAGGAAACACAAAGAGAGCCCGAGTAGGAGAAAACATCGGTCCAAGAGGCCGAGGATGAACCAAGGCAAAGAATAGAAGAGCAACCAATGGTTGGGGAAATTGGACCCACAGGATCAACTGTACCCCAATCATCACGCTCCAAACACCTTCGGTTGCTCTAGAGGACCAGTTGCCCTGGAGTACATTCGGGGAGGTAGTAAAGGCGACCGCATTGCTAAACTTTGGCTAGAGATCTCGCCCACCTCCACAAGATGTCCCAGTGGAGGAAGATGTTCTAACAAATGAAACTGACGAGGCCAAGGAATAATAGCAGCAGAAAGATGGGGAAATCCCCGAAGATATAAACATTGAATCAATTGATGCTAAGAAGGACAGGGAAATACCCAAAATATAGGTGATGCTAATATGGGAGGAGAAGAAGCTCTGGACATCATGAAAGAAGGGGCAAACCTGGTAGAAAATACTGAGGCCTCCGGAGAGCAGGAATAGGAGTAGGAATAGGAACATGAAAAATAAAAAGAGCCCAATGACAATGTTGATCCCAGGAACACACTGCCAGATTCTGAAAGGGATCAAAATTCCCAGGTCTTAATAGCGAAGCCACCCCAATGGCTGGTAGAATCAAGAAAGAGGAAGGTCCCAGTGATAATAATAGGTGTTCCGCTCTCCTTATCTGAGATGATGGCCCAAAATGTAGAGGCCCAGAAGCCTAAGAAGGCACAAACAATCCATACCCTCCAGACTGGTCTGACAGGAAGTACAGTTGTGAAAATTGCAACACCTCCTCTAGATGCAGATGCAGCAACTATGAGGCCCGAAGATTACACTATTACAGAAGTGGCACTGGGGAGAAAAGATAAGAAGGGTTAAGTGGACTTGCTGAGAGAGGCCGCCAAAGTAGTGGAGGCCCGGTACATTAAAAAAGGCTAGAAGCTAAAGGATGAAAAGGAGACCAATGCAAATCTCCTTTCTCTTATAGCGAAACTTACATAGCCTCTGGCTGAGATCCATCCAGAAGATTCTTCCTCCAAATTGCCTCTTGCACAGGGGTGACGTGGATTGTCTTTGGTCCATGAAGAAGAAGGCCCAGGCTGTGGACAGGTGGGTCACTGAACAGATAGACACCATAAGAAAATTTTTAGTGGTGTCCCTCCTGGATCTTTACCAGATCAACATTCTCCTCAGCTAGGAAAATGGCTCCGCTATTGTATGGGAGCAGGACTTGGAGAAGTATGAAAAATGGAAGGCCAATTTGGAGGAAATTTTCAATGCCGAAGAAGAAACCATCACAGAGGCAGGAATTTTGGGAGATGAATCATATGATTCTCTCTAGGCCAAGTACTCCAGACTTGGCCTCAAAATTGAGGTATGCAAGGAATTGGTTAAGGCCTTAAAAGAGAAGGTGACAGTGGACCAATATCCTTTGGGCCTATTTTAGGAATTTGTGGTAGGGGTGTCACAAGTCGACCCATTCACCACTAGGACATGCACCGTAGATGACTATGTCATCAACAAATTTGATGAGCGAATGGAGTCCCTGTATCTGGTTGCCAGAGATTTTGACAGTGGAAGGTTATCAAGATTATCAAAGATGATGATCCAAGCACATGATGCCATGAAGATGGTGGATGAGTTCTAGAATGGGTCCAAAGAAGTCAAAGAGAAGTTGGAGGCTGTCCACGGTCGATGGGATAGCATCAAGGACATAGACAAAGAAGGTGTAAGCCAAGTATTAGAAGCATTCAGAAACAATAAGGAGCAATAAGGTTTTCCAGATTCTGGAGATGTTCCATCGACTGTGCATATTTTGTATTCTTTATTCTTTCAGCTTAAGCTCCCAGATCATGGAGTTACAGATCCACAATTTTGTATTCTTTGGATGACCCATGTCCAGGTTCCCCGGAGCTGACTGATCATTATTAGGTAGTTAATAAGGATCAAAAAGTAGGTGACTCCAATAGGGCACGTCAGCTTGAAATATAATTCTAACAGATGGTCTTCCCAAGGCACCACCATAGCATAACACTTGGCGCATCAGAGATAGTGAGCCTCTTTTCCATTAATGAGGCATGTAGCGTCGATCCTTGAGGGATCAAATTTATTCTATTCTCCCTCTGGCTCTCTTCTCGAGGTCGATTCTTCCATACCTCTTTTCTTGTCTCATTCTTCTGACATGTCAGACCTCTACTCTTCTCAAGGTTGTTGTAGCATGGTGTAGGTAGTACCGGCCACTAGAAATTGTATTTTATTGTTTAAATGTAAAGTTAAGATAGGTTAATTTTAGGACAAACCTGTGTATAAATAACAAGTCTGACCTCATTCCAAGGGTCGATGAAATTGATGATTTTGCAGTCCATAGCTAGAGCATTTCAGTTTCATTTCTAGCTGATGCAGAGCTCAATGCTCCTTATTTTTTAGCAGTTTAGTAGATAGATGCTCCCTGGGAGCCATTGTTGATGTACTTACTAGTGATGTTGGAAAACCATTAATGAAGAAGGAAGGATTCTCGCAATGCTATTGTTGGTCTCTTGATCTCTGAGTTGATATTATTTCATGCTGTATGTTTCTTATGTCCCTTACTCTGATATTTTATGTAGATTAATGACCTCCTTTTCTCTCTCTATTGAACATATGTGAACTGATGGTTCTGTGTGTATTCAATATTTTAGTGTAGCATGTTAGAGCATGGTTGATGTTTTGAATGTATTTGCATGACTGTAGGTAGATGGAATACTTATAACCCTGACCTATCTTTTGAAGTTTATTTGGTTGATTAATGAATGCTTGCAGGAAACCCCACTTACCTAAATCCCTGGAGAAGATGAGCTGAGATAACCACCTATCCCCCCGAACAAAATAGTCACAACGCCCAACTTAGCTCCCGCACTGTCGAGACCTGACTTTCATGTGCTTGAAGGCCTGGAGAATCTCATTTCTTTGGAAAAATTTATAGGCAAAGTTGGCTGGTACCTCGGTACCTGGTGACAACTTACCTCTGTTGGCGGACCCAGTCACAAACCCCTGTCAAAAAAAACTGGCGCTAGAAGGAGGGAATGAGCTCATCCCCTTCAAAGTATTTAGACTTTACACCACCTGAGGGTTCTCCAAGCCTTAGTTTTAGGAAGCAGACCTTTAGTGGGATTGGATAATTTTCACCAGCTTGATTTGAAAGAATCCTTAGATCAGCCCTCAATCCTGGAAGGTTTGTTGAACTCGAGCCTCCCGCTTGAAAGAAATGGACCTCGAAAGCCAAGCCAGCTGCCATTGTCTAGGGATCTACTAGATCTCAGAATACCCAAGTCTCCTAGACAACCCTGAGGATTAACACTCAGTCTCGCCAGAATCTAATACCCCTGATGGCTACATATTTTGGTAACACCAGGTCCCTGATGGGAACATTTATGGGTGTGACCAACGATCTTCCTGCACACCCAGAAAATATTTGTCTTCGATATGAGCACTTAGGCTCACAAACTACAGAAGAGCATCTACAGGCATACAAAGATGCCATGAACCGACACCGGATCCAACATTAAGACGTTGTGACCCAGATGTTCCCTCTGTCCCTGGGACAGAACGAGCTGAACTGGTACCTCAACCTGCCCACCAAATCCATTAACAATTGGAAGGATATGGAAGATGCCTTTCTAGTGGCCTTTCACATACTCATGGACCCAACGTGGTCCCACAACCAATTCATCTCCATTAGGAAGGAACCAAATGAGCCCCTTGTAGTATTCAACCATAGGTTCCAACACGCCTTGAAGTGGTGCATAGGTCCTTTCATCCCATCTCTGGAGGTAACAATCTAAACATATCTAAATGTAATGGACCCCTTCATTGCCACTCTCCTACGGAGAACTATCACCCCCACTGACCGGGATACTCTGCGAAAGTTTACAACCTAGCCTTGGAGTTGTCCCGTGGCCTTAACAAATCTCTGGGCGGGATTGGGCAGAACATGTCTTTCAACATGATACCCGGTGAAACTTCTTACGCTGGGGGATACAAACCTAATCAGGAAATGGGTTCCCCTAGGATGGACATGAATACCCCACCACCACCGATAGACCAACAGGCCTGGTACGTATATTCGTCGCAAGCTCAAGCAATACCAGGTCTAGAATTTATTCCCTAGAACTAGCCGCAGCAAACACAAAAACCATAGAAACAACCTTCTAAAGTGTCTTTCTTCTAGTCATCCACAGTTGGAGGACTGCCACCCTCGACCCCATTACCCATTGCCTCCTTTCTCGGGAACCAACCACAACAACCGTCACATTGTGACGCGAACACCCAGCTGTCTGCCGAGGTTGAGTCCCTCTGGTGACTATTGTCCTCACTTACTATGGATATGGGACAACTGAAGGCAGTGTCTCTTATGCCCCATAACACCAATTCCTAGAGAGGGAATATCTTCTCCGGCCAACGAAATAACAATGCCAGAGGAAGAAATTACAACAATGGGCCCTGACCCAACCAACAAAAATAGAAGAATAGTGCTAACACCAGAGGTCCTCCTTTGAACCAAAACACCAATCAAGGTGGTGTTGGACCTTCCCATTTCATGCTAGTCATAGAACTCCAGTCCGTAACTAATTGGTGTAGATTGCATGACATAGGCTCTCATTTCGAGGTGAACTGCGCTACACTGGAGAAGGTCATCATGATCTCCCAGCTGGAAAGACAACAAACTGCTGATTCTACTCCCCTGAAACCTCCCATACAAGAGCCCACTCATGGTGCCTTCACTTGTGAGACCATCTTCTTTAAAGCAGACAAGGAAGATGAAGAAGAACCCAAATTATAGGGGTTTTTTGACGAATCTATTTCGGCCTTTGAGGCCAATGCCTTCACCAACCCATAGACTCCCTACAACACCCAAAGTCAGGCTGGTAAAGGACTAGTTTACATGCCCAAACCTCCCAAAGACACACCTCCCCAGGATAATACAACTGATCACCCCTTTCCTCCTAAAGGATCTAGCTCTAACCAAGCTAAGGACCCGACCGAGGGAAGCCAACAATCCCCTGGGGGGAGGTTTGACATCAGAAAGGCGTTAGAATGAACTACCACCTCCATGACCTTGATGGAGGTTTTGCTAAACTGTCCCAAGCAGAGGAAGTCTCTTTTGAAGCTCTTGGAAAACCTAGAAACTGTCAGTCGCCCACCCAAGACTATCACTTTTGATGACGCCAACGTGACTGTCTTTCGGGGTAACACTAAGGATCCCCCATTGTTACTAGGCTTAAACATACAAGGGAAGAACCTTTACAATTTCTTGGTAGATTTTGGAGCTTTAGGCAATGTCATGCCCCTATCCATATGCCAGAAACTCAGATTTCATCCTACTCCATCTAACAGCGTAGTGGTCCATCTGGACAAAACTGCTGTAAAAATGGTAGGTGAGCTGAAGAACGTCTGGATTTAGCTCATCCAAGACCCCAGGATAGCAAGCGTGATTGACATTCAAGTGGTAGACATCCCAAAGACTTATGGGATGTTACTAAGTCACAATTGGTCTAAGTCCCTTAACATGTATTTCTCTACCAACTTTTCCCACTTGTGGCTCTCTTGGGAAGGAGAATCTAACCAGATTTGGGTAGAAAGCGAGCCCTGAATGAAACAGGCCCTCACTAAAGTTGGGAGGGTAAATGAAGTCCTCTTCTCTAAGACTTCCCCTGGGGTGTACCACCCCTTGGAAATCTTTACCTTTGATTTCACCCCCGGGGAGGATACCATCATTTCTCAGAGAGCGCAAGACCTAGACGAAAAACTAAGGGGTGAAGTTAACTCATAGGGTACCACATTGACCCTTGCTACACTCTTGTCTGACACTTGGTGCCGGATGCATTATCAAAAATATTTAGAACTAGAGTGTGAGCCATGTATTTCCATTGCCACCTGACACATCAACGCCCTTTGGGAGAAGAAACACTTTTTGGATATGCTTGGACCCAACAATCATTCTGGCCATATCCCCATGATGCCGCCAGTCCAGGAATCCTAGCCACAGGCTTCTTTGGGGGAAAAACTCACCCAAGTGCTATCAAAGCTGGAGGAAACTCCTCTCAACCTTCCCAAAAATAATCCAAAGGCCACTTTGCCTCCCTAGCCCTAGACAATGAACAATGACTTGTGGACCCTTAAGTTTGACGGGTCTCGGTCCAAACAAGGCTGTGGGGCTGGAGTTGAATTGATCAACCCATAGGGGAAATCCTTCCTTGCATCTTACAGACTGTAGTTCAATTGCACAAATAATGTCATAGAGTATGAGGCCTTGGTCCTTGGACTCCTATTTGCACTAAGGAAGGGAATCACTCGCCTCCGGGTGCTGGGTGATTCAGAGTTGATCGTAAAGCAAGTCCGGAGCCAATACACTTGTCATGATAAAAGGCTAGCTACATATCGCAATCGAGCATGGAGACTCATTGAAGATTTTGATGCCTTCGACATTGAACTCATTCCTTAGAAAAGAAATTATGTTCTAGATGCTCTTGTTGTATCTGCCAGCGCTCTTGAGCCAATGGCTGGCTCCCAACTCTGAAAATTCTCCGTTGCGATGATCCCCACCCCATCCATCCTAGAAAATGTCACCCACTTTCAGGTTTTTGAAGATGATCAACATATCCTAACCTTCATGGCCAATGTTTGTGTTTTCAAGGACTAGATAGTGGAAGAAAGAGATCACGATGATACTTGGCAGGGTGAAGAACATGATAGGATCAGAGATTTACTAACCAAAACCATCCCAAAGGGGATGGTAGCGCTAGAATGAATCTTTGACTCGGACCCTCGGGGTTGAGAAAAGATATCATCCTCCTATGAGGGAGGAAAATTTGAAAAAGTAAACATCAGCCAGGTCGGTGAGGAAAAACTGGTACACATTGGCACCTCTTGCTCCCCTAAGGAGAAGGAGAAGATTCTCGCGGTTCTCTGAGAATATATTGATGTAATTTCATGGGGGTATGAGGATTTTAAGACCTATGATACATCTATCATGACCCATACCATCCTGCTAAAACCTGATGCTAAGCCCTTCCATCAAAAGAAAAGATCGGTCAACCCACTGATTGAGCCCTTAATTCATCAGGAGGTTCAAAAACTGCTGTCAGCCCAGATCATCTTTCCAATCCGGCACACTACATGGGTTGCCAACCTCGTCCCTATAAGGAAGAAAAGTGGCGAGATCCACTTTTGCGTGGATTTTTGAAATTTAAACAAGGCATCTAAGAAGGATAATCACCCTCTCCCCTTGTTGGATGAGGTACTACAAATCATGAATGGATCATAGATGATGTCCTTCCTGGATGGGTACTCCAGGTATAACCAAGTCATGGTTAAGTATGAAGATAGAGACAAAACAACGTTCACCACCAAGTGGGGAATGTTTGCATACCAGAGAGTGCCCTTTGGCCTGATCAACACAGGGGCCACATTTCAGAAGGCTATGGACATTGCGTTCAAAGGAATAGTGAACCGGTGCATAATCATCTACATGGATGATTTGACCATCTTTTCCTGGGATAGGCGTGATCATTCCGCCCACCTCACCCAGATTTGTGAGAGATGTTGTCGGTATAGAATATCCCTCAACCCTAAGAAATGTATATTCAGGGTCACTGAAGGGAAGCTGCTTGGGCATATTGTCTCTAAGAAGGGTATATCCATTGACCCTGAGAGAGTTGAAGTGCTGCTAAATCTATAGATGCTGACAACAAGAAGGAAATGAGATGTTTCTTTGGGAAGATCAATTTTGTCCGCCAGTTCATCACTGGATTTGCCTAGATAGTGAAGCCACTCAATGAAATTATGAAGAAAGATACAAAGATTGAGTGGAGTCTAGAGGCAAAGCAGGCATTCACCCAAATAAAATAGACAATTGTGGAGACACCAGTCTTGGCTAGTCTGGACTATTCCCTCCCTTTTCACATATACTCCTTTGCTTCGCCACATTTTTCCATGACAGTTTTGACCCAAAAGGTCAAAGGAGATTAATGAATGATAGCTTTCATGAGCTCCCCCTTTAAGAATGCCAAAGTCTGGTATTTGCCTTTAGAAAAGCATGTCTTTTCTCTCGTTCATGCTGTGAAGAAATTTTGACATTATATTCTCTGGAGCAAAGTGCACGCTATCATCCCAGACCAAGCTGTTAAGTCTCTGCTCCTACAAAGTGAATTGGGTGAAAGACAGGGGAAATGGATGGCCATCATCCAAGAGTATGATTTGGAAATTCAACCCATGAAGATAGTTTGAGGCCAGGGACTATGTAGAGAGATGGGTGAAGAGACTCCCAATATCGAATGCCAGACATACACAGTGGAGTCCATCACTCAAGATCCATGGTATATCAACCTGGTATACTTATTGTTGAACAACAGATGCCCGGAGGGGCTACCCCCAAACAAACATCATGCCCTGTGGTTAAAAATCATGCATTTAATGATAAAAAATGGAGCACTTTTCCGCAGGAATTATGAAGGGGTATACCTCTGGTGCATAGACAAGGACCAGGCTACGAAAATGATCGATAAATTTCATGGGCAGTTTGGAACTGAGCATAGCTCAGCTGATGCCACTGCCTATCAAATCCTCTAGGCTAGATATTATTGGTCCTGTATCTTCAAGGATGTCTACACTCATGTTAGGAGATGCCATACTTGCTAAACAATGACACATCGTGAGCGGAACCCAACCATGCCTCTGTAGTCGGTCTTCAAAGCTAGACCCTTCACCTAATGGGAATTTGACTTTATCTGGGAAATAAACCCCAACTTGTCTGCCAACCACTGGTATATTTTGATTGCTACCGATTATTGCACACAGTGGTATGAAGTGATTCCTTGTAAAAATAACACCGCAGATGTAGTCATAAAATTCCTGGAAGAAAACACCGTCACAAGATTTGGGATTCCCTTTGCCATAGTGTGTGAAAATGGTCTGACATTTTCTTTGGCACAATTACTTGAATGGACCTATGACAGAAAGGTCACCTTGAAGTTCTCTAGCAACTATTACCCCCAGGGAAATGGTGTTGCCGAGTCGACTAATAAAAATTTACTTGAGGTGATCAAACATCCGTTAGAACAGAACCCCCAGGACTGGCACCAAAAGCTTAGATTCACTCTCTGGGCGGATCGTATTTGAATAAAGGCAGCCCTAGGGACATTCCCATTCCATCTGGTTTATGGCCAGAATCTAGTATTCCCCATCAACTTACAGATCCCAGTTTTACAGTTCATGCAGGAATTCAACAACCGGGCCACAGTCATAAAAGATATCAAAAGATCAGTCACAAGAGTTATGTTGTTTTTTTACAACAAGTATTTAACAATGTTAAAGAAAGGAACAAAAATAGTTTTCACAGTGAATCATTTATCAAAAGAGACAATGAATAATGATGGAGCTACATGCAATGATAAAATCAATATACCATGCACATATCAAGCAATGAAATTACTATTATAAGTTGGAGAGGTAGCCCAATGAGAAAAGAACAACAACAATAAATGTTTTTGTTGAAAGATGGTAATAGCGGGGTGAAAGTAATCACATGGCCAACAAGAAAATTGATTTCAAACTTCAATATACTCATATAGTGCTTCAAGAAATAACAGTCCATAAAGAATGAATCAAAATTATTGCAAAAAAAATAATAGAGATGAGTTATTCAAAATCATGTTTTCAATACAGTAAAGGTGGAGGTCAATGTTTTCAGTAAAACAATCACTAATTTCATATTAAAAAAGGGAACAGTAATGATCCAAGGATACCATTGTATTTATCATAAAAGATACTCTTTGTTTAATTGTTATTTTCAGCATATCAAACAATATGTAATGCATAAGGAAGAAATACCCAGTTTTGTAAGTGAATGTATTCATGGTGGGAAAAGCGGTCAATTGGTATGGGTTAGTAACCTTTATAATGGAAGATATGTTTTCAAAGAGATGATTTAATGAAATGAACATCATCATACATAGAGCTTTGAAATATACAACATCAGTATATTCTGATGTGCATGCAACTATGATCTAGATATCATAGTAGAGTATATGAGCATAGATGATATGTTTTAAGCCAAGAAATCATGAAGTGCTAATGGTTTTAAACAATGCAGTGGATGTATAATCAATATACATGGAGTTCATGAATAACCATGTCAAGATATACTGGAAAATTCATGGCTGGGTTTCCAAAGGAATGAAATGTTTAGATTTGCTACTGAAGCTATAAGTCACCAACAAAGAAACATTCAGGGCTCTTAACATAGTAGCTATATTACATGAAAATGAATACAATATGCTAGGAAATGATAGGGTTTCAGGAATATAAACAATGCTCTAAATTTCAAAGAAGCCTCAATATTTTCTTGACAAATATGGAGTACATCAAATGTTGTGAGTAGAAAACACTAACACTAAATACAGAGATAAGGGAAGTCACATTTTACGTGGAAAGAGTGCACGAGTATGGAGAAGATTTACAAATGTTTTCATTAAAAACCTCTCAATACACAAAGTTGTCATTTTCCACAATCTTTTAAGGTGCCGTATTAAGGAATGGACAAGGGTTTGATAAACAGTTCACATATCCAACTAGATTTAAGGTACGAAGGTAAATAATATGCTTTTCATTATCTCATCTTCAAAATAAGTCACAAAATGTATATTGCAAAGGAATCCATGGGAAAACCCTAGAGATGCATATACACAGATTTTTTGAAAAGAAACACAAAGTTACAATAGTAAATTCATAAAGATCTAAAAAAACTCATTCAAATACATGGGGTTTGTTCACATTTTCCATTACTTTTGAAATATTCAGAAAAGAGGAAGGAAGTAGGATCTTTTTAAAATGTTTTTTAGTAGACATAGAGCCAAAAATGAAGGAAGTCTCTATGGAATAACAAAGATTCAAACCTCAAAAAGATCTTTTACAACTATGTGCCATGAAAATATATATCAAATGTTTCTATCTTTTTTTTTTGCAGAAAATCCTAATGTCCAGTGGATACACAAATCAAATTGACAGTGGAAATGAACTCATATATTTCTTCCACGGTTTTTTGCAAAAGATTGTTTCCAGAAATCAAAGTTTTACTATAGATAAACAGAGCTTGAGCCATTGCACTTGATGCATACTTGTAGAAATGGATGGATTCAATTAGAAAAGCTTTAAAACATCCATACGATAGCTCAAGAAAGCCTCCATAGAATGCATGAAACACTTGTCATTGGTGGCGGCACTAGAGAAACAACATGAGAGAAAATGAAAAGTGAAAGAACTTCAAACTGGAGTTGCATCTTTATTTTAGGGTTTTAAAAACCTAAGCAGACGGTGAGAGATAAGGCTTTTTCCTTAAACAAGTTTTATTAAAATATCTCCAAAAAGTACCCCATGGATGTGAATATGAAAAGAAATATTGCCTTAAAATAGAAAGAAACACTTAAAATTGATCTAGGGTGAAGTAATATTGCAACTGCAGAGAATGGAGTAGGGAGAAGAGCAAGGATGAGAGCGGGGAGGAGGAAAATGACAAAATTCAAATTTGAATTTAAGCATGACTAGTGTGAAGGAAGCAGTTGCTGGGCCTTCTGCTGCACACAGTAAACTGGAGGATGCTAAGGACAAAGGGAAGCAAGGCAAGGATCCCGATCCTAGATAAATGCATGGGGACCCAGGGGGAAGGCTTGGTGAGTTAGGGGATCAATATGAAAGCAAAAAAAAGTGGTCTTCCCTCTTTGGTGTCAAATTGATGGGTAAGTCTTCTTTACCACCTGTTAAAAATATCTTGAGACCATCCCAAGTGAGCTTTGCCATTGATATACCTAACCAAATCATTGATCATACCATTGCAAGAATGGAAAAATATATGGTTGGGAGATTCCTGGGGGTTAGACCCAATATTGAAGTGGTGTGGGCCTATGCCTCTCAGAAATGGGAACTAAAAGGGAAAGTGGATGTGGTGGCTATGGAAAAAGGATGTCTATCCTTTTTTTCTTGTAAAGAGGACCATGGATGATAGGAAAAAATACCTTGGTCCTTCAAAAATGGTGTCCCAATCTTGTCTTTGAGGATGATTTGGTAAACCAAGTGCCGGTTTGGGTTAAGCTTCATGGCCTCCCTCTGGAGTATTGGATGGAGGACATATTTGCAGGGATAGCCAACTCCTTTGGGGAACTATTATCCATAGACCCTGTTACAGCTTCAAGAAGATGGCTAATGTATGCTAGGATCTGTGTGGAGATAACACAAGACACTGATATGATAGATAAAGTAAGCTTTCACTCAAAACTAGGATCGTGGGAACACAAAATAGAATATGAATCTATTCCCTTTGCGTGCTTTCATTGTAAGAAAGTAGGGCACTGGGAAAATAAATGTCCGTCTAAGGCTACCCAAAGAAAGATAAAGAAATGTATACCTGTTGGTAAGGTGAAGAATGATGGGGGAAAGACTTCAAGGGTGCCCCAACTTAACAATAGAGAGGAAAGGGTTTAGACCTCAGAGACTGGTGATGAGAGTATGGTCAACGACCAAATAAATAGTGGAAATTTTTAGAGTAATGAATGCCCACAAGACCAAGCACAAGAATGTGGTAATGGGGGTGAAATACATGGAGAATACAAACAAGAAATGATAGTAAAAGATGCCAAAGAGGGGGAGAGGTTAAATTAAATAGTAGCCCTGAAGTTATCAATCAATTAGTGCAAAGCCCAGAGGCCACAAGCAATCATCACAAAGTGGAGGAGTTAGAATGGAAGGATGCTCAACAATGCATCATTATAGGACAAGGGTCCTTAGACTCATTACAGAAATCACCCTAGGTGATAAGAAGCACAATCCCAGATGTCAAAACACCAATATGGGGAGATGCTATTTCCATCAGTCAGGCTCTAAAGGGATACCAGAGCGAACAAGATGATGGGATAGAGGCTCATGAGGAGGAGAAAAAATCAAAGAATAACAAGAGTAACAATAGCCGACCAGTGAGAGCAACAAGGAGTAACAAAACTGGGGATATGGGAGGAATGATGTCTTCTCCTAGTCAACCATCCAACCATAAATTAAGATCCAAGGAGGCTAAGAAGAACATAGTGGATGGAAGCTAGATGACCATCCTAGAGGCATGATCATTTGTTAAGGTATGGCGATTATCTCTTGGAACATAAGGGGATCGAATAACCCCCATAAGAAAGATCTTGTTAGAAATATGATTAGGGATAACAAACCAATTTTTTTTTTTTGGTTCAAGAAACAAAAATGCTTAAGGAGAAAGTGGAAAAACTTAGATTTTTTTAAGAATGGCAATATCTGTGAGGGTGAATCTGAAGGTTCTTTGGGTGGTATTGCTACCGCGTGGAACTGTGATATCATAAAATGTGATGTTATATACTAGGGGAATAATGTGGCTTATATTAGATTCAGCCATCTTAAGGATAGATCCTCTTGGGTGCTAACCAATATCTATGCTCCTAATACTAAAAAGGGAAGAGAGGATTTTTGGGAGAAGTTGTCCTCTTTGAAAAAAGTTTCAGTTCTGACGAATGGATTATAATGGGAGATTTTAACACCCCCTAAAAGAAAATCAAAAAAAGGAGGAAGCCAAACTAATTTGGAGAGCAGAATGGACCTTATGAATTTCATTGATGAACAGACCCTCCATGATATGGAGTTGCAGGGTATTAACTATACCTGGACAAATAGAAGGAGTGGAGAGGATCTTATTTAGGTTAGACTTGATAGGGCCCTCATTAGCAATGATTGGATTAGCCATTACTATTGCTCACTGTCTACCCATGTGCGGGTAGGATCAGACCATAATCCTATCCCTTTCTTGGCGGATCCCATTTCTAGGACAATCAATTTTCCTTACAAATTTGAGAAGATGTGGAATTTGCACCCACAATTGGAAAAAAAATTTGAGGAATGGTGGAAGATTAATATTAAAGGAACTGCTATGTTTATTATGGCTAAAAAACTTAAACATGTCAAGGAAAATATTAAAGTTTGGAATAAGGACACTTTTGGAAATATCTTTTCTACTAAGAATAAGATCTGTTTGGAGTTGAACGCCATCCAGGATAGCATACATCGGGAAGGTTGTGATAAGATATCAAGAGAAGAGGAAAATGATAAATTAGTTGAATTCCATGATATAATATCTAAAGAAGAAACTTTTTGGAGACAAAGATTCAAAAATATTTTCTTGAAGGAAGGGGATAGGAATACCAAATATTTTTCATGACTACCCTTAAGCACAAAATGGCTAACATAATTTACAATCTTGTCATAAATGGTACTAGATCTGATGATGAAGATGCTATAAGAATGGAGGCTATTTTTTTTTTTGTAGTTCTTCTCCAAAAAGATAAAGATCTGGATCAAGAGGACCAAAGGGAGTTTCTGGACTGTATTCCCCATATCCTAAATGACCACCATAATGCTAGTCTTAATGCTATCCCCTCTAATGCTAAAATAAAAAGGCTATTTTCTCTTTTGATGGGGACAAAGCCCCTGGCCCGGATGGGTTTCCTTTATTCTTCTTTTAGAAGTATTGGGATATTATTGAAAAGGATGTTACTAATGGTGTTAAAGAATGTTTTGGATCTAGAAAATTATTGAAGGAACTGAATGACACCTTTATTGCTCTTATCCCAAAAAAACAAGGGGATGACAAAATGGATTAGTTTAGGCCAATAATTTTATGTAATACGACCTATAAGATTATATCTAAGGTTCTTACCATAAGGATTTTGTTTATTCTCCCCTCTCATATATCTTGGCAGCAAAATAGTTTTGTTCTAGGTAGATGGATCATGGACTCAATTATCTCCATACATGAAAATGTGCACTCATTGGTGGTGTCTAAGAAGGAGGGCCTCATTCTCAAACTAGATTTATCAAAAGCCTATGATAGGGTTTACTGGGACTTTCTAATGAAAGTGTTGATGGATTTTGGATTCAACAAGAAAAGTATAGATCTTATATACCAGTTGATATCGTCTGCCACCTTCTCTATTCTAGTTAATGAATCTCCCACTTCTTTCTTTAAATCCTCCAGGGGATTGAGGCAGGGGGACCCCCTCTCTCCTATACTTTTCATCATTATGGTTGAATTTTTGGGTAGGTACATGGATAATTTAGTTATGAAAGGGGATTTAAAAGGCCTGAATCCCTCTTTTTTCATAAAATTTTATTCCCATCAACAGTTTGTTGATGACTCGGTTGTTATGGGGGAAGCTTCAGTAAAAAATGCAACCAACATAAAAAAAGCATTGAATAAATATGAGACAACTTATAAATTGGGGAAAGAGTTCAGTGTTTTTCTTTAATGTTCCTTACAAAAGACAACTAAGAATTAAGAGGATTTTGGGCTGTGATATGGAGACTCTGCTAGGTTCTTACCTTGGTCTTCCCTTATGATTAGAACCCCCAAAGTCTTTTTGGAGTTCTTTAGTTTACAAATATCATAGTAAACTCGTCAGATGGAAAGGTATGCTATTGATCCAAGCATGCAAGATTCAGATTTTAAGATCTACCCTTCAAGGTCTTTCTCTTTATGCACTCAGTATCTTTAAAATACCTAAGAAGTTTGGAGAAGCTATTGAAAAAATCCAAAAACTTTTTCTTTGGACTGGGATGGAAAAAAAGAAAAGGATAGCCCTCATTACTTGGGAAAAGGTTTGCAGACCTGTTAACAAAGGGGGACTTGGCTTACACATAATTAGGCACCTAAATGATCACCTTTTGGCTAAAATTATATGGAGATATTATAACTCTAAGGGAGAATGGACCTTGATATGGGATAATAAATATAATAAGGAGTCTCCAAACCTTGTTAGCTTTCTTGGTAGTGACTTTGGTGCTGGAGGATCCTTTATATGGAGAAATTCTCTTAAAAATAAGGAAATAATAAGAAAAGGTGTTAAATGGAAAGTAGGAAATGACAGAAATGTGCTATTCTGGGAAGATGATTGGCTAATGCAGAATCTCCTCAAGGAATGCCCTGGATGAAAGAAATTCAAGGACCAGTGCAAGTAGATATTTGGGAGTAAAGTTGCTGACTACTAGGATAGGGATCACTAGAAGGACTTAACTATTATTGATAATTCTTTGGGATAGCTCAATAAAATTCTTAATTCTGTTATTTTGATTGAGGAAGAAGACAACATAATATGGAAGTATAGCCCAAATGGGAACTTTACTATCTCTTCTCTGTATCACCAGGAGTATGAGAATCTTAATGAGCCATGTTGGGATAAAGTGTGGATTAAGCATCTCACCCCTAAGATCAATGTTTTCTTCTAGATTTTGCTACAAAATAAGGTTCTTACTAATGATAACTTAAAAAAGAGAGGTGTTATAATTGTTAATAGATTTTACTTATGTAATCAAGATGAGGAGAATGTTAATCATATGTTTCTTCACTGTCCCTATGTGAGAAATATTTGGGAAACATATTTTAAAATCCCTAATAATGAGTGGGTTATTCCAGAGGACATGCAGAGTCTTTTCAACTCTTGGAGACCACCTTCAAAGAATGAAACTGTGGTCAAGGTTTGGAAGTTCATACTTCCCTATGTTTACTGGGGGGTTCGGAAAGAAAGGAATGAGATTTTTTCAGAAACAAAGCGTCTAGTGAAAAAGTGGTCTTCCACAAAATCAAGAGAGCTATCAAAGAAACGTTGTATCTAAGGGAGAGTGTTATGGAACTGTTAAATGAAGATGATAAAATTTTCTTCAGTAATTGGAAAATTAAAGGTAATTTTAGGAATTGTAAGAATAAGACTATGATAGAAGAAGCAAGATGGGATTTCACTCCTATAGGATGGATGAAAGTCAATTTCAATGGTGCATCAAAAGGGAACCCGAGGGTGGCTGGGTGTGGTATAGTGATAAGAGATAAACATGGAGTGTGCAAGGGCATTAAAGATATTTCTATAGGAATTAAAACTAACCATGTCACTGAGGCCAATGCTACTCTTCAAGGGTTAATCCTTGCTAGTGACAAAGGTTGTAAGAAGTTATGGCTCGAGGGTGACTCCCTTAATATAATTAAATGCTTAAATAATGAAACTCAAGCTTCTTGGTCTATACATAACATCATGCAAAAAGATAAAGTTCTAATTCATTCTTTTGAAGGTTGTGTGATATCACATAACTACAAAGAGACAAACATAATTGTTGAATGGGAAGCTAACATGGCATACAAAATGGAGGTGATGATGCAATGGCATGATGGGGATGACATACCACTTCAAGAAAAATCATTAATGGATAGTGACCGCCTGTGGAGTAGACAAAAAAGGTTATAAATGGTAAGTCTAATGAAGATATTTAATCGTGATGTGAAGTATCATTATTACCATTTTTGGAGCAAGTACATCTTTGTGATTATGAGCTAGAATTGGTATAGATTCTGGGTATTTTTGGCAAGTTTGAAAGCGGCCTGTTTAATTCAGAAGGACATTACTAAAAATCATAGAGAAATATATTTTATTTAGATTGCAAATATGGGTAGAAGCAAGAAGCGCTTTGAGCCTGTTAATGGTGAGGACTGGAAGGATAAGAAAAAATCATGGAGTATCTTGAAGAAAGGAGGGTTGCCTATTTTTATGGAATGACTTCATGGAAGAAACCCTACCGTGTCAAGGAAATTCTTTAAAATATGGAAAAATGGAAGAGTGATGGCGGGGAATTAGCTCATGGAAGTAACAAAGGAGATTGTTGCAAAGGAAACTGGTATGAGAATGGATGGGCTTAAGTTCTACAGAGATAGAAGCATTTAAAATAAATACTAGGAGAAATTTATGACTTCTGAGGAGGAGAAGGCTAGATTGGTGAAGGAGGAAACCTCCTACCATAACCCCAAACATATATCCAGGTCGTAGAGGCATGTGCTCTTTGTGTTTATAAGTTACATTATGCTCAATGGTAGGTTCACCAAAGCCCACGGGCACCATTTCATGCTTTTGAATCACTTTAGGCACAATGTCAAAATTAGTCTGCTTTTTTATTTTATTAGCTTGTTGGATTTCACTTTAACTAGTCTGAAAAAAGACCCAAAAGGAGACCATGCCTCTCACTAGGGTCTCATGCTCCTATTTTATGATCTCCTAAAAAAAAAAGGTGGAGAGACTTCTCTTGAAGAAGAATGAGAGGGATGGGGAGGAGACGAAAGGTGAAGAGGAAGATATCATGTATGAGGAGGAGATAGAGGAAGAAGAAGGGACTCCTCTAGGGTGACAAAACCCTAAGAAGATAACAATAAAAGGATCCTATTCCAAGAGAAACTAGAAGAAGACTACTATGGAGGAATCCAAAATAGAGAAGAAGATGAAAGATGAAGAGTACGAGGAGAAACTTGGAAAAGAGGCTAAGAAAAGGAAATGTGGGGAGTTAATGGGTAGCAAAAATAAGAGGACCCAAAAAGGTAAAAACCCTAGCAAAATAAGAATTGACTTATCCTTAGATGAAGAGGATGAGATGGAAAAGGAGCAGAGCATAGAGGCTAACTTCGGGGAGGAATTTGGGGAATAGAATAAGAAGGAGGATAAAAGAGACGATAAGGATACAAACCAAACCCCAATGTGTTGGAAAGATTGCTATAATGTGGACAATTGTTATTTTGTCATTGATGTCAAACCTTAACTGGCGAGACTATTATTGTATGTTTGAGTACCATATCTATTGATTGATGAAGATTTGAAGAATAGGATAACAAGAAGATTGAGGAAATGGTTGAGTTATGAGTATACACTAGGGTACTTGATCATTTGGCACTTTGACAAAGTGATATGTTGTTTATCTTTCATTGACAGTTCATTGGAAGGTCGATGCCGAGCAAAGCAAAGTCGATGCCAAGAAAAGCGAAAGGTGATTCCAAGTAAAGCAAAGATGATGCCGAGTGCTAGTGAAATGCCGAGGGAGACAGAGAAAGCCAATCAATAATATTTTAGTAATTGATGAGATTTGAGATCTCTGGCCGACATAGTTGATTTTATTGGGATATGTATTGTTAATCAAGATTGGTCCACACTCATTAAATGCACGGGAAACCGTTATTAGTGCATGGATTCAATGTTTAATTAATGACTGTATTGGAGAAGTAAATAAAATGTAATGATGGAAGGATCCATTGGATCTGACCTAACCTAAGATCTACGATCTTGATTAAGTGGCAAAAGATCTATCTGACCTAGATGAAGAGGTATAATATAACCTACAGAGGTTATTGTGATTGTATCGAAGTGTAAGGAGAAGTTGTATGCAATAGTATTGCATGGTTAATTGATTGATTGGAAAAACGTAGCAAAGAAGGATAAGCAGAGAAGAAAATAGAGATTGCTTGATGGATTTCCAAGCAGATCTGAAGTTTGAGATGAAAATGGAGGCAACTCAGTGAATTAGCATTAGAGCTAAAATTGGATTTGGATTTGCAAAGTAAGTTGTATGTATCAGATCACACCCACTGATTACTTTCTAACCATTGTATTAGTTCAAATCCTTTAACCAGGTTGACCTAATAGTCATTGTATAAATCCTTTGAACAAGGTGACATTCAGATTGGAATGTTCTAAGTCCTCTAACAAGGCCACTCCTGACAGGGTGATTAAATCCTTTAACTATGTCACATTTGACAGTGTGTTTTGTAACATTTAACATGGTTGAATCCTAACAAGGCATCACTTCAGAAGAGTGAAATTTTGGTAGCATGTTAATGGTGGTTTTTCCCATATTGGGTTTCCACATTAAATTATGATGTCAAAATGTGTGAATGTTTGTGTTGTGTTTTATTGTTAAGTTTCTGTAAGCTTATTTCATTAGTATAGTAAAATGCACACTTTTGTTGTTTATTGCTTCTGACCTGTTATGCCCTACATACCCGTCCCTACATTTTGTGTGCAAAATATTGGGTCCCCTTTTTTGCTTTGGCTCTTGCCTTGTTTTCCTTGTTTTTCTCTTGTCTCTTCTCTGGGTTTTCTCTCCCATGAGGTTTGTTTTCTTTTGTTTCTGTCTTTCGTGTCTCTAGAACCCAGTCCTGGAGTTGGTTGTTTCTTTTCCAGAGCCAGATTCTAGACTTCGAGATTCTCTGGCATGATGTCTTCTTCTCATAAGTAGGCATGATTGCGTAGAATCCCTGGGCCCGAAGTCTGGAGGTTTTCTTGTTCCAGAGTTTTTGGGGAAAAGGGTAACTTGATTTTTACCTTGGTATAAATGGAAATTACTGGCCACTTTTATAGTTACCACGATTAACACACTTGTGCTTAGAGTGATCCTCAAGTGACTAAATGATGATTAAACTGCAATTACCCTATACTTAGTGTGTTGTTATCCATTGCTTCAAGGTGCTTGTTCGTAGTCATTTGAAGGTAGGGCTCATTGCAGGAGTGCTCCTGGTGTTCTCTTCCCCCACTCTTCAGTGGATTTCCAGGTAGGTTCTCTGGTTCTTTTCCATTTCCACATTTTTCTTGTTGTTTCTTCTTTTGTTCTCTGGTTCTATTTTCGTTTTGCTTTGTTTCATTTTTGTCCTATTGGTTTCGTTTGCTTGGTATGCCTCCCGTTGGTGGGTTGGCACCACCAGAGGGTTGTCCACCCTTTGCGTGGTCATAGATTAATGTAAATAGTGTATAGTGCCTTGGGATAGTTCATGTATCACTGTAAATATTTGTAAATAATGTATATTTTGTGTATATCTATTTCAGCCCTCGCCCCTCTGCATTTTTATGCATGTATATATTTTGTATATCCCTCCAAGCTCACGAGTTCCTTGCACTCTGCCCTGCATTTTCACCCGATGAGACTGAGTTCATTGAGGCAAAGTCACCATGGTTCAAACTCAACACCTTGCTAGTTTGAGCCATGGTGGATTTCTCTCTCCTCTGTCTCATCGCATTGATAGCGGGATTAGTTTCCCATGAGTGGGCATTCAAATATGTCCTATCTGGCATTTAATTCCCCCGTGTCAGCCCACTTGTCATCATAAATGTCTTAATGCCTCTTATCACCACACAACGTGCTAATACACATCAAAAAAATTATGGCTTATTGCCAGTCACATAGGAAATGGTTAGTTTGTCTAGATTTCAGACCTCTAGCAAGACCTTGTCTTCCACTTCTTCCTGTCACCTTGTTAAAACACTTTGGAATGCTAAGTCATGTTCATTCTAGATACCCCAAAACTTTTGATGTATGTACTAGCACTTGTTTGACAGGTGCGGGGTGTGAAGAATCTCCCAGAGTTGTAACATATTTTTATGTATCATGTTCTAACTATTTTCTGGTCTTGCAGGTTGTGGATAGGTTGATAGAAGATGTCTGACGTTATTGCTCCTCCTGATAGTTTGGAACTACCTACTACTTTCACCCAGGTAGCTACAAAGTCCAAAATGGAGAGAATGTTAGAAAAGCTTCCCTTAACCTCCAAATATCTTAAGGAGGGATCTATTGCGGGGTCCAAGGTGGACTCCAAAGTCTAGGAAATAACAGATATGGACCCCAAAACTTGGACTGAATTGCAAGGTTTGATCCAGACCATTTACAGGTTAAAGGCCAAAGGAGACAAAATGGCCACTTGCTTGGCCACCTCTGGCATCATAGAGGCTATAGGATTTCCATGTTCGGTGCAGTCACCAAAATTAATAAATTAGCTATAAATACTATACAATGCAGCTACTCGCACAATTCTACTTTCGGATCCCCGGCCGCTACAATACCCCACCACAATCGTCACCTTGGAAACTCCAAATTTTGCTTCTGGGTTGTGGATTCCTCAGTTCAAAGGGTTTGTTGTCGTCACTCGGGTTGACTCACTAAAGGAATTTGGTGAGGCTGAAGGCATCTCCTAGCAACACCTCAACAGTCAATGGCTGAAGTCTCCAAAGTGAGACCACAAAAGAATGAAGTTAGAAATTCCCCACGGGGATTTCAAAGAGCCCATCCAGGCAGGTATAATATTTTTATGTAGGGTTTTCAGATGGCCCCACACCTAGGAATTCTCAGTGTGGATGTACTTATTTCTATACTGCATCACTACCCACAATTGGACCTTCAACTGGGAAGCTATTATAGCTAATCACGTAGATATGCAAATGACGATGGTTGCCTAGAATTCCCAATTTTACATGACATCGTATGTGCTATGGGCATTAGAAAAACAAAGACCGAATTTTCTAGGTTTAGGAACAGTTGGGGAACTTAGGAATGGGCCAGGGTAGGTCACACCACGGGATCACTATCCCTAGTTGCAGTGGGAGCTCAGTTTCCTAAACTTCTACCGGGTAAATGACACGTTTATTTACCACAATATCTTAACCCTTACCCAGGATTCTGGGTACAGATTATCACAGGTGGTGATGACTCTGATCAACTCCTATAGCCAGTATTTTATTTAGTTCTGGCATCACACCTACATTAGGGTGACAGGTTTCAATTGGAAGCCCTATCTTCTTCCCCAGTATTGCGGGGACATGATTATTCTTTTAGAGTTTTGTAGGTAGATACTGGATCTACATGCCTTCTTCACATTGAATAAGGTCATCAACATTCCATTCCCATTCTCTTGTGGAGATTATACGTGCAGCCTCACCCCAGCCCAGGAGGCAGACAATGAACTGAAGAGCTTGAGGTTGGTGGAATTCCACCATGCTTGGAAGAATTATGATCCCCGCGGCAAGATTGCCACAGTACTACCTCGGGCGTCTGAACCACATGAAGAGGATATTGAAGACTTTTGGGTAGATTTCCATGATAGTTTCAATCTCTGGGTCTGATAGAAGACAAGGATGAGAAAAGAGCTCATGAAAATGCTAGACCTTCAGACCTTCCCGAAGGGATTTAAAGATGACAGGTCGCTGGAAGATCCAGCATATAAAGGACAAGGGATGGATAAACAAGATCTTCCTCTGGTGGATTGGTCCATCTCAGAGGATCTAACAATTGAAGGGGTATGCCACCCCATTATAGAGGCAAGTCACCAGTACTTTTCCTGAGTGTGTCCCAAAAGCACCCGAAAGAAATCAATGGTCAAGAAGACCACTCCCTCTTCAGCCAACGCCAGATCTTCTTCATCTTCTATGGCCGCTAAAGCAAGCACAAGTAGAGGGAAAGAAAAAGAGGGTGCCCCAGTTCTCAAGGTACCTCCCCAGACCCCACCCTTCTGATGGCTTAGCTACATCAACGAATGGAGTTAGCAAAGCTGACCAGCTAGTAGCTAAGTATGCAGGTATCCTTTAGTCTCCCTATAAATCCAATGGCATCTACTCACCCGGCGGGATCCCCGTCGTTGGTAGCCATGATGAGTAGATAGAATTTTGGTGAGGCAGAGTCTACTAGCATTTTGGATACTGTGGCTTCACTTATAAGAAAGAAGAAAGCAGTGGTGACCCCCACACCAAGCACAACAGCTGCCCCTAGTATGCCGGAGATGCCCCCAGTGGATGTAAGTTTGAACTCTCCCAAACTAGAAGATATTTCAGACTCCTCACCTCTGCATGACAATTTTGACAACACCTTCTCGATGGAGGAGCTCCTGGAGATTCAACAGGGCATAGGTCATGCGGTGGAAGAAATCACAGCTCAGGACAAAGAAGAGGCCCTGTCAAAATGGAAATCCTTGAAGAGAAAGATACATCAGAGAAAGAGGCTCAAGAAGAAGTACAGACAAGACCTAAGCGGGAGAGGATACCGGTCTAGGAGACCAAGGATACACCAAGGCAACACACTATTGAGCAATCGACGATCGGGGAACCTGGACTTGCGGGATCAACCGTGCCCCCGATCGTCATGCTCCGAGCACCTTTGATAACTCTGGGTGACCAAGCACCCTGGAACACTTTTGGTGAGGTAGTAACAGTGGCCCTCTTGCTAAATTTTGGTTAGAGGCCTCACCCACCTCTGAAGGATGTTCTAGTGGAGGAGAACGCTCCAATAGATGAAGCCAATGTGGCCCAGGAGCAGTAGCAGCAAACGGACCAGGAAGTCCCCAATAAAGAAAATGAAGAAACAACTGGCACCAGGAGGGATAAAGTCCCTAAAAATATAGAAGAGATTGAGAGTAGAGAAAAGGCTTTGGATAATACAACAGAAGATGCCAATATGGCAGAAAACATCAAAGGTTCTGGAGAACACGAAGAGGAACGAGAACAGAAGGAACCAGAATGAGAGTGAGGAAAAGAGCCCGAAGAAAATGTACATTCTGGGAATGTGCCACCGGATTCTGAAGGGAATCTTGATGAACAATTCTTAGTAGCAAAGCCACCTCAGCTACCCCAATGGCTAGTGGAATCCAAGAAGAGGAAAGCCCCGACAGCGGCCACAAGTGCTCCACTCTCGTTGGCTGAAATGATGGCCAAAAGTATAGAGGCTAAGAAGCCCAAGAAAGCATGGACAGTCCATATTCTCTAGACTGGTTCCACCGGTGTTACTATTGCGACCATCACAATACCCCCTCTTGATGCAGATGCAGCTGCCATAAGGCCCGAAGACTATAGTATAACAAAGGTAGAATTGGGGAAGAGGGATAAGCAAGGTGAATTGGACTTGCAGAAAGAAACCACCAAGGCGATAGAAGTCAGGTACCTCAAATAGGGCTTGAAGTTACAAGAGGAAAGAGAAAATAATGCCAATATCCTCGCACTTCTAGCAGAACTCATACAACCATTGGCAGAAGTCCACCCCAGAACCACTTCTTCTGGATTGCCGCTTGCATAGGGTGACATGGACTCTCTGTAGATCATGAAAAGAAAAGCACAAACTGTGGATGGGTGGGCTGCTGAGAAGGTGACTGCAATGAGAAAATTTTTGACGGTGTCCCTCCCAAACCTTTATCGGGCTAGTTCTCTTCTCAACCAGGCAAAAGGCTCCACTATTATATGGGAGCAAGATCTAGCCAAGTATGAAAAATGGAAGGCCAGGCTAGAAGAGATCCACAACACCGGCAAAGAAGTTGCTACAGAGTCCAGAATTTTGGGAGATGAATCATATGATTCCCTCCAGGTCCAGTACTCCAGACTTGTCCTCAATATTGAGGTGTGCAAGGAACTGGTTAAGGCCCTGAAAGAGAAGGTGAAAGTAGCTCAATATCCCTTGGGCTTATTTGAAACATTCATGGCTGGGGTATTGCAATTCGATCCCTTCACCACTGGCACATGTACCGCGAAGGACTATGTCCTCAACAATTTTGATGAGAGAATGGAGTCCCTATATCCGCCTGTCAGAGATTTTGACTAGGGAAGGTTATCTAGATTGTCTAAAACAATGATCCGATCACATGATTCCATCAAGATGGTGGATGAATTCTGGAACGGGGCTGGAGAAGTTGAGGAGGCGGTGGAGGCTGTTCGCAGCCGATGGGATAGAAACAAAGATGTAGATGAAGAAAGCATAGGCGAAGTGTTAGAGGGTTGGGAAAATTCATGAGGAATAATAAGGACCTCCTAATTCTGGACATGTCAGCAGAAGATATGTTTTTGTATTCATTCATTCTTTTGGAACGCAGGTTCCCAGATCTCAAAATTCTGGATCCTACATTTTTGTATTCTTTAAGTGACCTGTGTCCCAATTCCTAAGGTCGATCGGTAACTTTCAAGGTAGTTAATAAAGGTTTTCAGAAGGTAGGTAACCCTGACAAGGCACGCCAGATTGACAAGAGGTTTTCTGACAGATGGTCTTCCCAAGGTGCCACTTTAACGTTACACCTGGCACATCGGAGATAGGGCACCACTTTCCCATTTATGAGGCATGTAGCCTTGATCCTGGAGGGATCAAATTTCTTCCCTCTCTTCCCAGCTCTCTTCTTGAGGCCAATTCTTCCACTCCTCTTTTCTTGTCTTATTCTTTTGACATGTCAGACCTTCTCCGTCTCGAGGTCTTTTTTGATGTGGTGCAGGTAGTACCGGCCACCAAATATTGTATTATATTGTAAAGTGTAAAGTAAGTAAGGTTTAGGTTTAGGTCAGGTGATGTGTAAAAATAATAAGTCTTACCTCATTCCAAGGGTTGGAAAAATTGATGATTTTGTAGTCCATAGCTAATAGAAGTCTAGTTTTCTTAGTTCTTAGTTGTAGAGCTCAATGCTCCATAGTTTTAACATTTCAGTTGTTAAATGCTCCCTTAGAGCCACCATTGTACCATGCACCGGTGCTTGATGGAAAAGATGTTAATGAAGAAGGAAGAGTTCTCTCGATGATGTTGTTAGCATTCTATCTTCTGGGTTAACGATATTTTATGATTTGTGTTCTTCATGTACTTTGATCTGATACTTAAAGTAGATTAACGACCTCCATTCCCTTGCTACTAATAAAATATGAACTGATGGTTGTATATTTCTTCGGTATTTAGTGTAGTATGTTAGAGCATTGTTGATGCTTTGAATATTTAGTATAACTATAGGTAGATGAAATCTTTCTAACTCTACAATATATTTTGATGTTTAGTTGTTAAATGAATGCGCGCTTGCAGGAAACCCCACTCACTTGAATCCCTAGAGAAGACGAGTTTAGGATAACCAGCTATCCCCCTCAAATGAAATAGTCACATCTTCCAACTGAGCCCTGCATTTTCAAGACCTAACTCTCACATGCTTGGAGGCCTAAGGAATCTCATTTCCTTAGACAACCTTTACAGGCAAAGTTGGCTAGTACACTGGTACCTGATGAAAACTTACCCCTGTTGGTGGACCCGGTCACAAAGTCCTGTCAACAGAAACTGGTGCTAGAGGGAGGGCTTAAACTCGTCCCCCTCTAAGGATTCAGATTTCACACCACCTGAGGGTTCCCCAAGCCATAGGTTTAGAAGTCAAGCCTTCAGTGGGATTGGATCATTCTCACCAGCAAGATTCGAAAGAGTCCTTAGATCAGCTCCCAACCCCGGAAGGTTTGTTGAACTTGAGCCTCCTGCTTGAAAGAAATGGATCCTGAAAGTTAAGTCAACCACTATTGTCTGGGGATCTAGCATACCACAGAATACCCAAGTCCCCTAGGAAATCCCAGGAATTAACGCTCAACCTAGTCAAAACCCAACTCCCCCAATGGCTACGTATTTTGGAAATACCGGGTCCCCAATGGAAACTTTTCTGGGTGCAACCAACGATTTACTTTTGCACCTAGAAAAGATTTGTCCCTAATATGAGCACTTAGGCTCGTAAACTACTGAAGAGCATCTGCAGGCATACAAAGATGCCATGAACTGATACCCGATCTAACATAAAGATGTTGTGACCTAGATGTTCCCGCTGTCCCTGGGACAGAATAAATTAAACTGGTACCTTAATCTTCCTGCCAACTCCATTAATAGTTGGTAGGACATGGAGGACACCTTCCTAGCTGAATTTTGCATATACATGGAGCCAGCATGGTCCCACAACTAGTTCATTTCTATCAAGAAGGAACTGAATGAACCCGTTGCAGCATTCAACCACTAGTTCCAATGTGCCTTGAAGTGGTGTACGGGTCCCTTCATCCCATCTATAGAAGTGACTATCCAGACCTATCTCAATGTGATGGACCCCTTTGTTGCCACTCTCCTTTAGAGAACTACCTCCCCGGATGACCGAGACACTTTGGTGAAGGTTTACAACCTAGTCTTAGAACTCTCCCGTGGTCTTAACAAATCCCCAAGAGGGATTGGGCAGAGCACACCATTTAACATGATCCCTGACAAAACTCCTTACGCTGGGGGATATAACCCCAATCTAGAAATGGGTGCCCCCATGATGTCCATGAATCCCCTGCCACTGCCGATACACCAGCATGCCCGGTACATATATCCATCTCAAACCCAGACAGTGCTGGGTCTGGAATCCTTTCCCTGGAACCAGCCATAGAAAATGCAACAACCACAGACACAACCACTTAGAGTGCCTTTATTCTAGTCATCTGTGGATGGAAGGTTTCCACCCTCGACTCTAATGAATACTGCTGCCTTCCTAGGAAATTAGCAATAATAGCCGTCACACTGTGACACAAATACCTAGTTGACCTCTGAGGTTGAATCCCTCTGGTGAATGTTGAATACACTAATTGTGGACATGGGTCAACTAAAGGTGGGGTCCTACGCACCCTAGAATTCCAATTCCCAGAGAGGGAATATTTTCTCTGGCCAACGAAACAACAACGCTGGGGGAAGAAATTTTAACAATGGGCCTCGGCCCAACCAACAACAATGGAATAACAATGCTAGTACCAGAGGTTCCCCTCTAAACCAAAATTCCAATTAGAGTGGTGTTGGACCATCCCATTTCACGCCGGTCGTAGACTTCCAACCGATGACTAATTGGTGTGGATTGCACGACACATGCTCTCACAATGAGGTAAATTGTGCCACACTGGAGAAAGTCATCATAATTTCCCAACTGGACAGACAACAAAATTTTGATCTTACTCCCCCAGAACCTCCTGTGCAAGAGCCCACTCATGGTACATTCATCTATGAGACTGTCTTCTTTGGAGCAGACAAAGAAGATGAAGAAGAGTCTGAACTACAAGAATTATTTGATGAGTCAATTCTAGCCTTTGAGGCCAATGCCTTCACCAACCCATGAGCTCCCTACAATAATCAGAGTTAGGCTGGTAAAGGACCAGTTTACACGCCCACACCTCCCAAGGACACTCCTCCCTGAGATAACATGACTGATCGGTCTGTCCCTCCAAAAGGCCCTAGCTCTAACCAAGCAAAGGACCCAGCTGAGGGAAGCCACCAATTCTTGGGAGGAAGGTTTGACATCACGAAGGTGCTAGAAAAAACCACCACCTCCATGACCTTGATGGAGGTTTTTCTAAATTGTCCCAAGAAAAAGAAGTCTCTTTTGAAGCTCTTGGGAAATTTAGAAGCCGTCAGTCACCCACCCAAGACTGTCTCTTTTAAAGACGCCAACACGGTTGTCTTCCAGGGAAATACTGAAGATCCTCTCTTCCTGCTAGGCCTAAACATACAAGGGAAAAATATTCACAACTACCTAGTAGATTTTGGGGCTTTGGGAAACATCATGCCCTTATCTATATGCCAGAAGCTTAGATTCTGACCCACCCCATCTAACGGTGTAGTAATCCAATTAGATAAAACTGCTGTAAAAATGGTGGGTGAACTAAAGAATATTTGGATTCAACTCATCTAGGACCCCATGATAGCTAGCATAATCGACATCCAAGTGGTGGACATCCTAGAGACTTACGGGATGTTGCTAAGTCAGAATTGGTAAAAATGCCTGAACAGGTACTTCTCAACCAACTTCTCCCACTTATGGCTCCTTTGAAAAGGAGAATCTAACAAGATCTGGGTTAAAAGTGAGCCCCAGATGAAACAGGCCCTCACCAAAGTCAGGAGGGTAAATGAGATCCTATTTTCTAAGACTTCCCCCGGGGTGTACCAACCCCTTGAGATCCTAATGTTTGATTTCACCCCTAGGGAGGATCCCATAGTTCTGAAGAGAACCCAGGACCTGGAAGAAAAATTGAGGGTTGAGGTTAACTCTTAGGGTGCTGTAGCGACCCCTGCCACACTCTTGTCTGACACTTGGTGCCAGGTTCATTACCAAAAACATTCAGAGCTAGAGTGTGAGCCTTGCCTTGCTACTGCCACCCAGTACATCAATGCCCTCTGAAGAAAAGAACACACTGCCGATTCCCTGGGGCTCAGTATTTCTACCGATGATGCCTCTTCGGCACCGTTTGTTCAGTAATCCCAACCAGAAGTCCCTCCGGAGGTAAACCTCACTCACATATCATCAATGCTGGAGGAAGCTCCTCCCAAGCTTCCCAAGAACAATCCAAAGACCACTTCATCTTCCCAACCCCAGATAACAAATGATGACTTGTGGACCCTTAAGTTTGATGGGTCCCAATCCAAACAAGGCTGTGGGGCCAGGGTGGAGTTAATCAACCCGTGGGGAAAATCCTTCCTCACATCCTACAGGCTACAGTTCAACTGCATGAACAATGTCACAGAGTATGAGGCTTTGGTCCTCGAACTCCTATTTGCACTAAGGAAAGGAATCACTCACCTCTGGGCCCTGGGTGATTCAAAGTTGATTGTTAAAAAAGTCCAGAGTCAATACACCTTTCACAATAAGAGGTTGGATGCATATCGCAACCGGGCATGGAGCCTTATTGTAGATTTTGATGCCTTCAGCATCAATCTTATTCCCTGGAGATGCAACTATGTCCCGGATACCCTTTCCATTTCTGCCAACACACTTGAGCCCATGGACAGCTCATGACTCCAGAGATTTTCTTTTGAGATGATCCCCACCCTGTCCATTCCAGACAATGTCACCCATTTTTAGGTCTTTGAGGACGACCAACATATCCTTGCCTTCATAGCTAATGTTGGTGTTTTTGAGGACCATATAGTGGAAGAAAGAGATCACAATGACATTGGGCAGGGTGATGAAGATGATGGGATCATGGACCTACCAACCAACACCATCCCGAAGGGGATGGTCGCACTTGAAAAAATTTTCAACTCAGACCCTCGGGGCTGGGAAAAGATACCATCCTCCTCTGAGGGAGGAAAATTTGAGAAAGTGAACATCAGCCAGCCCAGTGAAGAGAAAATGATACACATCGACACCTCTTGCTCCCCTGAGGAGAAGGAAAAGATTCTCGCGGTTCTCCAAGAATACATAGACGTAATCACATGGGGGTATGAGGATCTAAAGACATATGAAACATTCATCATGACTCATACCATCCAACTCAAACCTGATGCTAAGCATTTTTGACAAAAGCAATGACCAGTCAACCCACTGATCGAGCCTTTGATCCACCAGGAGGTGCAAAAACTGCTGTCAGCCTGGATAATCTTTCCAATCTGGCATACTACATGGGTTGCCAACCTAGTCCCTGTGAGGAAGAAAAGTGGTGAGATCCACCTTTGCGTGGATTTTTAAAATTTGAACAAGGCCTCCAAGAAAGACAATCACCCTCTCCCTTCGTTGGATGAGGTATTGCAAATTGTGAACGGGTCCCAAATGATGTCTTTCTTGGATGGGTACTCTGGATATAACTAATTCATGGTTAAATATGAGGATAGAGACAAAATGACATTCACTACCAAGTGGGGAACATTCTCCTATCGTAGAATGCTCTTTGGCTTGATTAATGCAGGGGCTACATTCCAGAAGGCCATGGATATTGCATTTGAGGGCCTTGTGAACCAGTGCATAATCATCTACATGGATGATTTGACTATCTTTTTCTGGGACAGGCGTGATCATTCTGCCCACCTTGCCCAAATTTGTGAGAGATGTCGCCAGTTTGGGATAGCCCTCAACCCTAAGAAATGCATATGCGGGGTCACTAAAGGGAAGTTGCTTGGGCATATTGTCTCTGAGAAGGGTATATCCATTGACCTAGAGAGAGTTGAAGCGCTGCTAAACCTGTAAATGCCTGGTAGCAAGAAAAAAATGAGGTCTTTCTTTGGAAAGATCAATTTTGTCTGGTGGTTCATCATTGGATTTTCCAAGATTGTAAAGCCACTCAATGAGATGATGAAGAAAGATACTAAAATTGAGTGGAGTCCTGAAGCAAAGTGGGAATTTTCCCAAATCAAGCAAACGATTATGGAGGCACCAATTCTGGCTAGTCCAGATTACTCCCTCCCTTTCTACATTTATTCCTTTGCTTCACCACATTTTGTCATGGAAGTATTGACCCAAAAGGTCAAAGGGGAAGAATGAAAAATAGCTTTCATGAGCTCCCCCTTCAAGAACACCGAAGTCCAGTATTCATCCTTGGCAAAGCAGACCTTTTCTCTTGTTCATGCTGTGAAGAAATTCTGGCATTATATTCTCCGGAGCAAGGTGCATGCCATCATCCTGGACCAGGCTGTGAAGTCTCTACTGATGCAGAGTGAATTGGGTAAAAGATGAAAGAAATGGATGGCCATCCTCCAGTAATACGACTTAGAAATGCAACCCATGAAGATAGTTTGAGGTCAAGGATTATGTCGAGCGATGGCAGAAGAGACTCCCTACATCAAATGTCAGACATATACGATGGAGTCACTCAAGATCTATGGTACACAGACCTGGTGTACCTATTGTTGAATAACAAATGCCCAGAGGGATTGCCTCCAAAAAAACATCGTGCCTTGTGGTTGAAAAGTGCACACTTCATGATAAAAAACTCCACACTTTTTCGCAGGAACTATGAAGGAGTGTACCTCCAGTGTATCGACAGGGTTCAAGCTACAAAAATAATTAAAGAATTTCACGGGTAGTTTGGGACCAGGCATGGCTTAGTTGATGCCATTTCTCATCAGATCCTTTAGGATAGATACCATTGGCCCTATATCCTTAAAGATGTCTACACTCACGTCTGGAAGTGCCACACTTGTCAAACCATGACACATTGTGAGCGGAACCCGGCCATGCCTTTGCAGCCAATTTTTGAAGCTAGACCCTTTGCCCAAAGGGAATTTGACTTTATCAGGGAAATCAAACCAAACTCATCTACCAACCACTATTACATCCTAACTACTACCGATTACTGCACCTAGTGGTCTGAAGCCATACCTTATAAAAATAACACGACAGATGTAGTTATCAAATTCTTGGAAGAAAACATCATCACAAGATTCAAAATGCCTTTTGCCATAGTGTGTGACAATGGTCCAGCATTTTTTTTGGCACAATTAATTTAATGGACTTACAAAAGAGGGATCACTCTGAAGTTCTCCAGCAACTATTATCCCCAGGGGGTTGGTGTTGTTGAATCAACTAACAAAAAATTGCTTGAAGTGATCAAACACCTGTTAGAACAGAATCCCTGGGATTGGCATCAAAAGTTGAGATTCACCCTCTGAGCAGATTGTATTCGCATTAAGGCCACCCTGGGGACATCCCCATTCCATCTGGTCTATGGATAGAACACCGTATTCCCCATTAACTTGTAGATCCTAGTTTTACAGTTTATGCAAGAATTCAACAACCGGGACAATATTGTGGAGGTTCGGCTTCTAAATCTGGTGAAGATGGAAGAACAAAGAGACATGGCTCTTGAAAATTTTGTGCATCACCAAGCAGTGGTAAAATGATGGTTTGACCGAAGAGCCCAGTATAAGGCCTTTCAGATTTTGGACTTGGTCCTCTTGTGGGATAAAACTCGAGAAAAGAAAGGAAAACACACCAAATTCCAATGGCTCTGGCTCAGACCATATTTGATCTTAGAGATTTGCAGGGAAAATACCTACTACCTCAATATCATGACCAAAGAACCCATCCCATTTCCCGTCAGTGGACAGTTTCTCAAACATTATTTTGAATGAGGCAGATTTGTCTGGAGGTATACCATATGTAAATGTTCCTGCTTGTAAATATTTCTTTCCTGGTGCCCCGTTTGGGGTACCTCTCCTTGTAAATAGTTTTGGTGGCTGTCCTTCAGGACCGCCCCCTTTCCTTTCTATTTTTCTTTCGGTTTTTTTCTTTCTTTTTCCAGGTTTCCAGTGTTTTTCTCCCCTTTTGTAGGCTAGTATGCTTCGCATAACATCTAGTCTCCAGGATGGTGCCTTCTGTATTCATGTTGAATTTAGAATCTATAGTTAGCATGGTGGAATTGATCCACTCTTTGAAGTTATTATGTGAGTTTGGTAATAGGATACGAGTAATTTTCATCAGATTTATCCTTAGAAGTCTGACAATCAGTTAAATCAAAATCAGAGGGGAGAAGTAATCAAACACACCGAGAGTAGATCGGTCACACTGGTTTATTGGCCCAAGTCTAAACTCTTAAAATTCTTTCTGGGTCTAGAGTTTTTCTTCCTCATTTAGCAAATAAAGGTGGGTGGAAGGGTGAAAGAAGTACCGCCATTGAATTTAGCTGAGTTCAAGCTTAACGATGAAAGAAGTACCACCCTCCCATCCAGAAAAGAATAAAATAACAAAGAAATAAAATATGGGATGAAATCTCCGGTATCTGGCAGGAATGAGTAAATTTGATGACTTTGGATTGATATATTTAGTGCCTCTTCTCTACTTCTCCCAGAGGTCATCGGCTTGATTCTATTTCAAAAAACACACTTCACAACTGACAAAAGACCAAGGATTGAATCATGTATGAGCCAGATTTTCTCAAGCATCTCACACCTGGTGAGCAAGATACTCTGGGTAACGATTGGTTCTGGTTTTGCTAACCAGAGATTATGCAATTCTCAAATGTGCCAAGGTATTCATCCCAGATAGTCACCATTTTTTATGCCCTGCATACCCGTACCTACATTTTGTGTGCAAAATGTTGGGTCCCCTTTTTTGCTTCGGCTCTTGCCTTGTTTTCCTTATTTTTCTCTTGTCTCTTCTCCGAGTTTTCTCTCCCATGAGGTTTGTTTTATTTTGTTTCTGTCTTTCGTGTCTCTAGGACCCGGTCCTAGAGTTGGTTGTTTCTTTTCTAGAGCCAAATTCTGGACTCCAAGATTCTCCGCCATGATGTCTTCTTCTCATAAGGAGGCATGGTCGTGCGGAATCCCCAGGCCCAGAGTCCGGAGGTTTTCTTGTTCCAGAGTTTGTGGGGAAAAGGGTAACTTGATTTTTACCTTGGTATAAATGGAAATTACTGACCACTTTTACAGTTACCATGATTAAAACACTTGTGCTTAGAGCGATCTTCAAGTGGCTAAATGATGATTAAACTGGGATTACCCTGTACTTAGTGTGTTGTTATCTATTGCTTCGAGGTACTTGTTTGTGGTCATTTTAAGGTAGGGCTCATTACAGGAGTGCTCCTGGTGTTCTCTTCCCCCACTCTTCTATGGATTTCTAGGTAGGTTCTCTAGTTCTTTGTTGTTTCTGCATTTTTCTGGTTGTTTCTGCTTTTGTTCTCTGGTTCTATTTTCATTGCGCTTCATTTCATTTTTGTCCTATTGGTTTTGTTTTATTGGTCTACATCCCATTGGTGGGTTGGCACTATCAGAGGGTTGTCCACCCTCTACACGGTCGTAGATTAATGTAAATAGTGTATAGTGCCTTGGGATAGTTTGTGTATCCCTGTAAATATTTGTAAATAATGTATATTTTGTGTATATGTATTTCAGCCCTCGGTGCTCTACATTTTTATGCATGTATATATTCTATATATCCCTCCAAGCTCATGACTTCCTTGCACTCTGCTCTGCATTTTCACCCGATGATACCGAGTTCGTTGAGGCAGAGTCACCATGGTTTGAACTCGGCACCTTGCTGGTTTGAGCCATGGTGACTTTCTCTCTCCTCTGTCTCATCGCATTGATGGAAAAATTAATTTCCCACAAGTGGGCATTCAAATATGTCCCATCTAACATTTAATTCCCCCATGTCAGCCCACTTGTCACCATAAATGTCTTAACACCACTTGTCACCACACCACATGCCAATACATGTCGACCAGAGTATGGCTTATTGCCAGTCACATCGACAATGGCTAGTTTGTCCAGATTCTAGACCTCCAGCAAGACCTTGTCTTCCACTTCTTCCTGCCACCTTGTTAAAACACTTTGGAATGCTAAGTCATGTTCATTCTAGATACCCCAAAACTTTTGATTGTATGTACTAACGCTTGTTTGATAGGTGCGGGGTGGTGAAGAATCTCCCAAAGTTGTAACTTATTTTTATGTATCATGTTCTAATGGTTTTCTGGTCTTGTAGGTTGCAGATAGGTTGATCGAAGATGTCTGACATTATTTCTCCTCCTGATAGTCTAGAACTACCTACCACTTCCACCTGGGCAGCTACGAAGTCCAAAATGGAGAGAATGTTAGCAAAGCTGTCCTTAACCTCTAAATATCTAAAGGAGGGAGCTATTGCGGGGTCCAAGGTGGACTCCAATGTCCAGGAAATAATAGATACAAACCCTAAAACTTGGGCTAAATTGCAAGGTCTGATCCAGACCATTTACAGGTTAAAGGCCAAAGGAGACAAAATGGCCACTTGCTTGGCCACCTCCGGCATCATAAAGGCTACAAAATTTCCATGTTCGGTGTAGTCACCAGAATTAATAAAGCAGCTGGAAATAGTATACAATGCACCTACTCGCACAGTTCTACTTTCGGATCCCCGACTGCTACAATACCTCACCATAATCATCACCTTGGAGGCTCTAATTTTTGCTTCCAGGTTGGGGATTCCTCAGTTCAAAGGGTCCATTGTTGTCACCCGAGTCGACTCACTAAAGGAATTTGGCGAGGCCGAAGGCATCTCCCAGCAACACCTTGACAGTCAGTGGCTGAAGTCTCCAAAGTGAGACCACGAAAGAATGAAGTTAGGAATTCCCTGCGGGGATTTCAAAGAGCCCATAGAGGCGGGTATAATATTTTTATGCAGGGTTTTTGGATGGGCCCATGCCTAGGAATTCTCAGTGTGGATGTACTATTTTCTATACTGCATCACTACCCATAACCAAACCTTCAATTGGGTAGCTATTATAGCTAGTCACGTAGATACGCAAATGAGGATGGTTGCCCAGAATTCCCAATTTTACATGACATCGTATGTGCTGTGGGGATTAGCACAACAAAGACCAGATTTTATAGGTTTGGGAATAGCTGGGGAACTCGAGAATGGGCCAGGGCAGGTCACACCATGGGAGATTATATGTGTAGCCTTGCCATAGCCTAGGCGGCAGACAATGAACTAAAGAGCTTGGGGTTGGTGGAATTCCACCATACTTGAAAGAATTATGATCCCCGCAGAAAGATTGCCACAACACTACCTCGGGCGTCCGGACCACATGAAGAGGATATTGAAGACTTCTGGGTGGAATGCCAGGATAGTTTCAATCTCTGGGCTCAATAGAACACAAGGATGAGCAAAGGGCTCATGAAAACACTGGACCTTCAGACCTTCCCGAAGGAATTTAAAGAAGACGTGCCACTGGAAGATCCAGCATACAAAGGACAAGGGATGGATAAATAGGATCTTCCTCTAGTGGATTGGTCCATCTTAGAGGATCTAACAATTGAAGGGGTATGCCACCCCATTATAGAGGCAAGTCACCAGTACTTTTCCCATGTGTTTCCCAAAAGCACCTGGAAGAAATCAACGGTCAAGAAGACCACTCCCTCTTCAGCTGGCGCCAGATCTTCTTCATCTTTCACGGCCGCTGTAGCAATCATGAGTAGAGGGAAAGGAAAAGAGGGTGCCCCAGTTCTCAAGGAACCTCCCCAGATCCCCACCCTTCTGATGGCTCAGCTGCATCAAAAAATGTAGTCGGCAAAGCTGACCAGCCAGTAGCTAAGTATGCAGGTATCCGCTAGTCTCCCTATAACTCCAATGACATTTGCTCTCCCGATGGGATCCCTATCGTTGGCAGCCATGATGAGCAGATATAATTTTTTTGAGGTAGAGTCTACTAGCATTATGGATACCGGGGCTTCAATTATAAGAAAGAAGAAAGCAGTGGTGACTCCCACACCAAGTGCAACAACCACCCCGGGTATGTCAGAGATGCCCCCCAGTGGATGTAAGTTTGGACACTCCTGGACTAGAAGATATTTTAGACTCCTCACCTCCACATAATGATTTTGATGACACCTTCTTGGCGGAGGAGCTCCTAGAGATTCAACAGGGCATAGGTCATGCGGTGGAAGAAATCGTAGCTTAGGAAAAAGAAGAGGCCCCCGTGGAAAAGGAAATCCCCGAAGAGAAAGATACACGAAGAAAGAGGCTCAGGAAGAAGTACAGACAACACCTAAGAAAGAGAGGATACCGATCTAGGAGATTGAGGATACACCAAGGCAACAGACAGTTTAGCAACCGATGATCAGGGAAGCCATACCTACGGGATCAACCATGCCCCCGATCGTCACGCTCCAAGCGCCTTTGATAACTCTGGGTGACCAAGCGCCCCAGAGCACTTTCAGTGAGGTAGTAACGGTGACTGCCTTGCTAAATTTCATCGAGAGGCCTCACCTACCTTCAAAGGATGTTTCAGTGGAGGAGAATGCTCCAATAGATGAAGCCAATGTGGCCCAATAGCAATAGCAGCAAACAGACCAGGAAGTCCCAGATAAAGAAATGACAAAACAATTGGCACCAGGAGGGACGAAGTCCCTAAAAATATAGAAGAGATTGAGATTGGATAAAAGTCTTCAGATAATACAATAGAAAATGCCAATATGGCAGAAAACATCAAAGGTTCTGGAGAACGCGAAGAGGAATGAGAACAGGAGGAACCAGAACAAGAGTGAGAAAAAGAGCCCAAAGATAATGTACATTCCAGGAATGTGCCACCGGATTCTAAAGGGAATCTTGATGAAAAAGTATTAGTAGCAAAGCCACCTCAGCTGCCCCAATGGCTAGTGGAATCAAGGAATTGGAAAGCCTCGGTGATAGCCACAAGCGCTCCACTCTCATTGGCTAAAATGATGGCCAGAAGTACAGAGGCTAAGAAGCCCAAGAATGCACGGGCAGTCCATACTCTCCAGACTAGTCCCACCGGTATTACTATTGTGACCATCACAACACCCCCTCTTGATGCAGATGCAGTGGTCGTAAGGCCTGAAGACTACAGTATAACAAAGGTAGAATTGGGGAAGAGGGATAAGAAAGGCGAATTGGACTTGCTGAAAGAAGCCACCAAGGTGATAGAAGCCAGGTACCTCAAACATGGCCAAAAGTTGCAAGAGGAAAGAGAAACAAATGCTAATCTCCTCGCACTTCTGGTAGAACTCACACAGCCATTGGCAGAATTCCACCCCAGAACCCCTTCTTCCAAATTGCCGCTTGCATAGGGTGACGTGGACTCTTTGCGGATCATGAAAAGAAAAGCACAAGCTGTGGATGGGTGGGCCACTGAGTAGGTGACTGCAGTGGGAATTTTTGATGGCGTCCCTCCCAGACCTTTATCGAGTTAGTTCTCTTCTCAACCAGGCAAAAGGCTCTGCTATTAGATGGGAGCAAGATCTAGCCAAGTATGAAAAATGGAAGGCTGGGCTAGAAGAGATCCGCAACATCGGCGAAGAAGTCACCACATAGTCTAGAATTTTGGGAGATGAATCGTATGATTCCCTCTAGGCCTAGTACTCCAGACTTGTCCTCAAGATTAAGGTGTGTAAGGAACTGGTTAAGGCCCTGAAAGAGAAGGTGATAATAGACCAATATCCCTTGGGCTTATTTGAAACATTCATGGCTGGGGTATCTCAAGACGATCCCTTCACCACCGACACATGTACCCTAGAGGACTATTTCCTTAGCAAGTTTGATGAGTGAATGGAGTCCCTGTATCCGCCTGCCAGAGATTTTAACTAGGGAAGGTTACCTAGATTGTCTAAAACAATGATCTGATCACACGATGCCATCAAGATGGTGGATTAATTCTGAAATGGGGCCGGAGAATTTGAGGAGGCAGTGGAGGCTATTCGCAGCCGGTGGGATAGCATAAAAGATGTAGATGAAGAAAGAATAGGCCAAGTGTTAGAGGCTTGGGAAAAATTATGAGGAATAATAAGGACCTTTAGATTCCGGAGAAGTCAGTGGAAGATATGTTTTTGTATTCATTCATTCTTTTGGAACGTAGGTTCCCAGATCCTGGAATTTTGGATCCCACATTTTTGTATCCTTTAAGTGACCCATATCTCGGTTCCTAAGGCCGACTGGTCACTTTCAAGGTAGTTAATAAAGGTTGTCAGAAGGTAGGTAACCATGACAAGGCACATCGGATCGACGAGAGGTTTTCTGACAGATGGTCTTCCCAAGGTGCCACTTCAATGTTACACCTGGCGCATCAGAGACAAGGCATCACTTTTCCATTTATGAGGCATGTAGCCTCGATTCACTAGGGATTAGATTTATTCTCTCTCTTGTTAGCTCTCTTCTTGAGGCCAATTCTTCCACTCTACTTTTCTTGTCTTATTCTTTTGACATGTCAGACCTTCTTTGTCTCGAGGTCTTTTGTAACATGGTGCAGGTAGTATCGACCATTGGATATTGTATTATATTGTAAAGTGTAAAGTAAGTTAGGTTTAGGTTTAGGTCAGGTGATGTGTATAAATAATAAGTCTGACCTCATTCCAAGGGTCATAAAAATTGATGATTTTGTAGTCCATAGCTAATAGAAGTCTGGTTTTCTCAGTTCTTAGTTGCAGAGGTCAATGCTCCATAATTTTAAGCTTTCAGTAGTTAAATGCTCCCTTGGAGCCACCATTGTACCACACACCAGTGCTTGCTGGAAAATATGTTAATGAAGAAGGAAGAGTTCTCTCAACGATTTTGTTAGCATTCTATCTTTTGGGTTAACGGTATTTTATGCTTTGTGTTCTTCATATCCTTTTCTCTTATACTTAAAGTAGATTAACGACCTCCTTTCGTTTGCTACTGATAAAATATGAACTGATGGTTGTATATTTCTTCGGTATTTAGTGTAGTATGTTAGAGCATTGTTGATGTTTTGAATATTTAGTAAACTATAGGTAGATTAAATCTTTCTAAGTCTGCAGTATCTTTTGAAGTTTATTTGTTAAATGAATGCACTCTTGCAGGAAACCCCACTCACTTGAATCCCCGGAGAAGATGAGTTGAAAATAACCAGCTAGCCCCCTCAAACAAAACAGTCACATCTCCCAACCGAGCCCCACACTATTGAGACCCAACTCTCATGTGCTTGGAGGCCCAGGGAATCTCATTTACTCAGACAACCTTTATAAGAGATGTTGGCCAGTACCCCGATAGCCGATGACAACTTACCCTTGTTGGCAGACCCGGTCACAAATTCCTGTCAACACGAGCATATCTAAGTTGTTGAAGTTTTATAAAGTTTTATATGGGGACATTTGGACCTGAGAATAAATGATTCACCCCCCCTCTCAGTTATTCTAAATTCATTCTAACACCATGTTGAACACAAAGACTAATTTGCAGAAGGGTGTTGAACAAATTGTGGAGGAAACAATTAAAAGAATAGAAAAAGATACAATAGAGAATATGGCTAAAGATAACCCTGCTAATGAGGACATTGGTAAGGATATTAATGTTTCTGATGAAATTAAGATTAGCAAGGATTGTCTTGTAGGTTTTACTTGTACTTTGGGTAATATGTTGGATGATACTACTAATGTTAAAAAACAAATGGAGATCATAAAAGTTGAGGTCAGTATCATAAAAAAATTAGCATAGGGGATAAACTTGTTGCGGTCTGTCTGGAGGAGACAAAAGATGCAGTTAGGAGATGTGAAGCCTACGTGGAAATGGTGAATAAAGTTTGGAGTATGGAGAAGCAACTGAAGGAAAGAGATTACAGGGCAGTAGAAGATGACTTCGCAGGTAAAATCCACATATTGAATAACAAAGTGGAAAAACTAGAGGATACCATGCGCAAAATTGGGGAGAAATATATGGATAGCTTAAAGGTGTATACTAGTCATGCAAAGATTCTCATGGAGAAACTAGAACATGACAGAGGGGATAAGGATGGTAAAGAGGTGAAGGAAACCATAGGTGCTGGCAAACGTACGTGAGTTAGCACCAGGAAGTCGAGCCCAAAGGAAGACAAGGAGACTGAAGATCTCAAGAACTTTGTTGGACAGATGCAACTTATGGTTTTCCAGGAACAAGACATTATGGATGACATGTAGCTGTCCTATTTTTGGTCCTATCTTTTTCCGTCCCTGCTCGTGTTTTTAGTTTTATGGGGCTTTTTGTAAGACTGCTTTCCTTCCTAGGTGCTACGACACATTTTTAGCTCAACTTTATTGAATATTTGTAAAAGCTCTTATCATAGGTTTTGGGTCCTTGTAAAACCTATTTTTACGTAATCAGAACACTTAAAATTGATCTTAAAAATTATTTATTAATGAATTAATCTTGTTATTTAGTCAATATTGTTTACAATCAATATTTATTAAATGACAAGATTTAATTATTTAATAAATATTATTTTTGATAAAATATGAGTGTTATATATATATTTTTTCTTTTTTTACCTTATTGTAATTTTAATTTAATATTGGTTAAGTGGTAATTTAATAAACTACTTGTGATAAATTTTTGTATTAATTTAATAAACTACTTAGTGACATTTGTTAAAGTAGTTTGTCAAATATTAATGTGATAAATTTTGTTATTAATTTATTCATAAATCAAACAAGTAAGAGAGTTAAAAGGCTTGCATACTCGAAGATTCAAATTGATGTTAGTAGTTATTTTATTTTTTGCATGATATTAAATTGTAAATATTAATTAAGTGTTGATAATAAACACTTAATTAAATATTATTTTAAATGCAAAAAATAGGGGATAATTTTTTTTTCGTGTGGAGATGTAACTGAAGTATCAGATGAGATTGCATATACCAAAGAGGAGGTTTTCCTAGAGATTTAATGGAGATTGTGAGTAGATTGGGGTCTTGTTGTAGTTTTTTTCAGTTGTATATCAGTTGAGGAACCTTTTGAGCCAGTTATCTAAGTCTTACTGCCCTTCGTGATATCGCAACCATCTATTGAAAAGTGCCACCTTGATGGATATTAAGAAAATAGTAAATAAAATAGTGCATATTCAATATCTTGATCGTTGAGTTGCATCACAATTTTGGAACTATTATAGTGATTTAATGATACCAAGGAATAAGCTGAAACAAAGATAATGATTACGAGACCAATTTTTTTTGCAATAACAACAGTTTGATGTTGAAGAGCAGTGATACATGAAAACAATAGGAACATCAATAAGGCATGTATTGGACACAAAGTAAACATCAAGGAAAAAAAATCAATAATACAATGCTATAGGTGTCTCAAACATCATTTTGAATTTCATGTATTCGTTACCAGTAATAATGAGGGTTATAAATATCAAGTAATCTTTTATAATTTTTGAGGACACAATAGAGTGCAAAAGATGATGCAAAACTCGATGCCAAAGGATGGAGGTGCTTTTACATTGTATTTTTATCCAACACAAAGGTGCTAATTTTAGGTGTACAATACACTAAAAGTCAGTGCTATTTTAGGTGCTAATTTCCAGTTTTGTTGTAGTGATTATTGGAGAGAGTTTTGAGGTAGAGATTTCACTTCAATTCATGTAGTCAGGGAGAATGAATGCTAACAGACCAAACAAGGATGTGAGAGTGTTGATTATTGAAAATGATCGTTGCATCAGAGTTTGCATTAAAATTTGCAAGGAAAGCAACACAACTTCTAGGCCTCATCAAATTTTGATTTGAAGGAAAGTCTTTTGTTCATTGACAGTAAAGGTCAATGGAACCTCTTTAAGGGTAGAAGTATTTGGAATTTTTATGGTTAGGGAAAGAAGTGGGTAAACAAACAGTGACAATAGTAAAGATTTTCCCCCTCATTGCAGTTTGTGAAGAAAGTAAAAGAGCAATACAATCTTATTAATTTAGAGGGAAAAACAATAATTGACATATCAGAAACAAAGGGACATTCAATTATCTCTTCCAATTCAACAAAGGTTTATAGAGTTCATAAATTCATAATAATGTAAAATTCTATAGAACAAGGAAATTACGAGGAGAAAGAAGAGTCATAGAATAGAGTTCAAATGGCTGCAAGAACAATCACAAAACAAAGTTTCAATGGCTGTAGGAACATTCAATGAATATAGTTTTGGATATTCTATGAGGGCAGTTCATTTTTGCATGAATTATGGACTATTTTAGAGCAGTTCTACGTTAGTTTTGGAGCCCATGTGATGCATGCATGCATAAGGATAGTTTTGAGGCCTTTATATAATGCATAATGCTAATTTAGGCACTAATTTAGGTGCTAAATTATGCACTAATTTGGGCACTATATTAGGTGCTAAGTTAGGCACTAATTTAGGTTTTAAAGTAGGCTCTAATTTAGGTGTTAAACTAGGCACTAATTTAGGCACTAAAATAGGCGCTAAGTTAGGTGCTACTAAAATAGGCGCTAAGTTAGGCACTAAATTAGATGCTAAATTAGACACTATTAAATTAGGAGCTAACTTAGGAATTAATATAGGTGCTAATTTAGGAGCTAACTTAGGTGATAAAATAGACACTAATTTAGGTGCTAAATTTGGCGCTAATTTAGGTACTAAATTAAACCTACTAATTTATGAGATAATTTAGTTGCTAAATCAAGTGCTAAATAAAATGCTAAATAGTGCTTTATTTAGCACCTGCTTTTTTTTTTGGCGCAAACAACACCAAAAATAATTGCATCCTGAAAATAGCGTCGACTTTTAAAAAATTGGAGAAAAATACATTGAAAAGTGGATGAAAGCAAAAAAGGGAGCTAATTGCCTATTTTGGTGCAGTGGTGATAGAGTGAGAATTGAGCCCAACAAGCTTGATGAATTTAAAAATGATGCCACTGTCTGGCATATTTGCAGAGAGGGTGGTGTTTCTCAGTTCATTGAGAATATGATAGGGTGTGATGAGAATCTGTTCACTTAGTCTGTTATTTCATGGTTGGAGAGATGGGTTACTATGGGTGGTATCAGTTTTGAAGTCAATGAAGTTGTTATTTCAAAGGTCACTGGCCTCCTGATGACCACAAGGAAATGGTGAAAGTAGGGTAGGGTTTTAGACATGGAGAGCCTAAATTAATTCTCCCGTCCTTATGAGTCCCTTGTGAAAATGCATGGGGGCTATGAGAGAGAAAAACTTATGGAACCCTAGAATCAGGTCTACCTTATGGTCATGAAGTATTTCACTCTACAAGGTTATTTCAAGGTATTTTACTATTATCACATGCATATTCTAAATCATTTCTATAATATGAGTTTAATTTCCTTTTCATTCTTTCTATTGAACTCTCTTGAGAAATTTTTTAAAGAGGTTGTCGATATTTCCAAAATCTAGGGTAAAAGGTGAATTCTACTCCACTAGGGGCTTATTTTCCATCTCTACCACTTCCACCTTAATCTTTTCCCCCACAGAAAATTGTGGTCCATGAAGCCCCTCAGCCTCAATCTCCACCCTCTGCAAGTATCCTTGATACACCAGGACCCAATAGGAAAAAATGCATGCAAAACCCCAGGCTTAAAGGTGGTTGTTTTTTTCAACCTAGCCCAAAAAATCCTATCCACTCCACTGTTACATTGGAACACACTATTAAGATTGAACCCATGGATAAAAAAGAAAAAGCATTCCCAAGTTGAAAGGAAAAGCGGGAATAAGAAATCCAACTATATCATCTAGGAAGTAGGGTTTGATAATGATGTGATCAAAGAGATGAGTACCTAGAGGCACTCACACTAGATTTCTACTCATTCTGTTGGTAAAGATAAATACAAGGAGATGGACGATTCTGATGCTGAAGAGAATGAAGGTCTTGAAAAGGAGGATAATGGAGAAAAAATCTAGAGTGATGAAAATAGTGATAAACACCAAAAGGAGGAGATTGATAGAGATGAGACTATGGAGGTTGAGAGATCAGATGATAGCTCATCTACCCATGTCTCAGATAGTGTGAAATTAGGGCCTATCAACATATCCAATGATGTGATGCCTGAGGAAGAGGATGGGGGAACATGGACTTTTAAGGATATTGTTACTAAGACCTGTAACAACAACATGGTGCTAAAGTAAGACCTTAGTAAGATAGAGACCAAAGTTGTGGACCTTGACAAGAAGGTTACCAATATTTATAGATTTAGCCCATGGGTGATGCATAGCTCGGGCACCTCCATCTATTTGTTGTAGAAGAAAATGTTAGGGCCTAATGAAGAGAAGGAAGTAAACTACAAGGAATTTCTTAAGTTCCTCACTGATGATTAGGCTGGTGTGCTCACCCAATTAGGATGCAAAATTAAATAGTTTGGTCTATGGTGTCCTCAATAGGTTTTGGGTTGAGATTATTTAAGGTCGATGGTGACTTTAATTTTATTGCTATGTTTCTATTTACAACTATGTTTTTTTTAGCTAAATTCTATTTACAACTATGTTGTTGTTTAAGGCTTCTTGCAGATTAATGCTACTAGATAGGATAACTTTATTTTGGTAGAGTATCACTCATATGACTATTTATATAGTTCATATTATGGTGGTTACTAGCTGGTTACTGAACACTTATCATTATATTGTTAAAGGATTTTGATGTTCTTGGTGTGCTATTAATGTCTTGTTAACATGCTCATGTAATCCTCTTTGCTAAGCCTTTTGGGCTAGTTCTGTATGGGCCAACACCCTTGATTTTGTTGCTTAAAATACACACACACACACACACACACACACACACACACACACACACACACACACACACACACACACACACACACAACTATATAATTATGTTAATCATATAATTATTAACAAATACTTAAAACAACCTAATTATTGTAAGGAAACTCAGGTGCGGAAACAACTTCCTACACTAATCTCTAAAGGAAAGAATTGTGCAAATTCTTTTAAATCCTTACAATTTCAGATTTGCTAACTAATTTAACAAAGATATTGCAACCATATACCACGCATACAGAAAATAGAGAATGACACAACGATTTACCCTGGGGAAAACCTTTTGGTAAAAAACCCCAACACTCCAAAACCTGCACAATGTATTATCTTCAACACAATGGTTACAACACACTTGCAATGCAAGTTCTTTTAGGAGACAATCGACATACACAGACAAATCCAGTAGCACCAGATTATACCAACAATACACTCTTTTCTGTATCCTTTCTTGTAACCCTAAAAAACACTTATATCATGCACTTTCCTTTTTAGGGAAACTTCCAAGGATCGCCGTATTAGGGTTTTACCATTCTCCAAGAAAATAGGAAAAAAAGAGGAAGAGTGTAAAGTACTCAACTTTATCAGTTGCCACATGTCTTGTATGTCTTCACCTGTCATTGAAATCTGCTAGAAATAGCTCTTACGTGTCATAGGAATATGTCATAACCGTTTTAGCCATGATCTCCTTACACACAATTCAAGATGCCGACACATCAAGTGGAGTGACACATCAACATGCCAACTAGACATGTACACTCATGCTTAATTACATTATTTGCAAGAAAATACATTTTATAAAAAAAATAATAAGAATAGGAATTATCCAAGGTTGAGACACCTTATTCCTAACATTCTCCCACTTGTCGAACACCTTGTAAGAGCAATAGGAACATAACAGGAACTAACTGCTATAGACCAAAAGGCCCATAGACTTTGAACAACATGTAAACTTCGCAGTGCCCACTGGTTTTGTTAATGCATCTGCAACATTCTTCACAGTATCTACCTTCTCCAAATTTACCTTTCCATCTTCCACCATATCTCTCACAAAGTGAAACTGCACATCAATGTGCTTCATTATGGCATGGAAAGTTGGATTCTTTGCAAGGCAAATAGCGCTCTGACTATCACACTAAGCAGTAATCTATTCTGCATCAACACCAACATAAGAAAACAATCTCCTAAGCCAAATGGCTTCCTTACAAGCATGAGTAGCAACCATGTACTCAGCTTCTGTAGTGGACAAAGAAACCACAGGTTGTCGCTTACTCATCCAATTGATGGCACCACCAAATATAGTGAACACATAAGCACTGGTGGATCTCCTGCTGTTAATATCACTTACCCAATATGAATCTACAAAACCACGAATACAAACTGAATGTGGAGATCCAGAAGAGTTACCATGGTAACATATGGAGTAATTTGATGTATCCCTCAAATATCTGAATACTCACTTAACTGCATCCCAATGTACTCATCCAGGGTTAGCCATAAACCAACTCAGGACTCCCACTGCTTGGGAAATGTCTGGTCTAGTACAGACCATAGCATACATACGACTGCCAATTGCACTAGCATAAGGTACTCTACTCATGTCCTCCACCTCACTAGGAGATTTTGGACAATCATCTACAGATAACTTTGTTCCCACTGAAAAAGGAACACATAGTGGTCTACAATATGCCATGCTAAACCTGTCCAACACAGACTTCACATACTTACTCTGACTCAACCAAAGTTTTTTGTTAGACCTATCTCTACTGATTTCCATACCCAAGATGTACCTTGCTGCCCCAAGATCTTTCATC
>MU223022.1:370193-387313 GCA_018584345.1 Thuja plicata | reverse complement strand
GGGATGAAGTGATAGCCACTCTCTTCTTTGAAATAGAAGAACTATTGCACTAAGAAATGCATGCATCAAGCTGAAACAAAGTACCTCTCCTAGTACCTTTAGCGAGCACCATAGAACCTCTCATCATATTGCATCCATCTTTCGAAAAGACAACTTGCACACCTACATCATTCAACATACTTACAGATAATAGGTTTCATGCCAAGCTTAGAATGTGCATAACTCTGTTGATTCCCTTTACTCGTCCATCAGGAAATATGATAGTGACCCTTCTGCGTCCAACTATCTTTAGGTGAGAATCATCACCCAAGTACACCTTTCCACCATCAAACTCTTCATATTTTGAGAACCAGTTTCAATGTGAGGTCATGTGAAAAGAAGCACCCGAGTCTACTAACCACACATCATCAGATGCATGGGCTGCCAAAGCTACAATAAAAGCATCTCCATCTTCTTGAGATTTTTTAGAAGCTGAATCTGAGCCTTTCTTCTTCTTCTTCTTCTGTTCTTTGCAGTCCCTCCGGATTTATCACAGTTCCAACATTTCACCTTGGAATTTCCAGGAGTCTTAAAACTCCCACGGGATTTGGATCTTCCCTTCTTTGACTTATTTTCATTCTGCTTTCCTTTGTCGTTGGATCTCCCATGAACAACAAGGGCTTCCTTAGATGAATCCGAAGTCTTTCTTTGCATCTCCTCAGATAGCAGCGAAGACACCACATCATCCATACAGAATGTGACTATAGTACTTCTGAGAGCCATCACAAGATGGTCCCATGAATCTGGCAAGGAAGAAAGCAGGGTCATACATCTATCCTCCTCCTCGATCTTGACACTGGATGATGCCAACTATGCAATCAATAAATTGAATGTGTTGAGATGATCAGCTACAGATCCACCTTCCTCCATTCTTAAAGAATACAACTTCTTTCTCAAGAACAACTTATTCACCAGAGATTTGGCCTGATACATAGACCCAAGCTGTGTCCACAAAGAATTTGTAGTAGTCTCATCAAGAACATTTAGAAGAATGACATCTGCTAGATAGAGTCTGATGCGACCCTTAGCCTTCCGATCCTTGATCTCCCAATCTACTTGAGATATCACTGCAGGTCTCACATCAAGTGAAGTAGCCTCCCACAGATCGCAGTCTTCAAGCATGTCTTCCATCTTGAGTTTCCACAACTCAAAATTAGTGCCATTAAATTTCTCCACCTCCATTCTACTGTATGAGGAACCTGCCATCTCAATCTGATAATAAGATTCAGAATGCTCTGCACAAAAAACACCCACTCAACTTGAGATCAGCTAGAAAAACCCTACCCAACAACTAGGATCAAAAGTTGACCAGGCTCTGATACCACTTGTAAGGAAACTCAGGTGTGGAAACAACTTCCTACACTAATCTCTAAAGGAAAGTATTGTGAAAATTCTTTTAAATCCTTACAATTTCAGATTCGTTAACTAATTTAACAAAGATATTACAACCATATACCATGCATACAAAAAATAGAGAATGACATAATGATTTACCCTGGGGAAAACCTTTCGGTAAAAAACCCCAGCACTCCAAAATCTGCACAATGTATTATCTTCAACACAACGGTTACAACACACTTGCAATGCAAGTTCTTTCAGGAGACAATCAACATACACAGACAAATCCAGTAGCACCAGATTATACCAACAATACACTCTTTTCCGTATCCTTTCCTGTAACCCTAAAAAAACTTATATCATGCGCTTTCCTTTTTAGGGAAACTTCCAAGGATAGCCGTATTAGGGTTTTACCATTCTCCGAGAAAATAGGAACAAAAGAGGAAGAGTGTAAAGTACTCAAATTTATCAGTTGCCACATGTCTTGCATGTCTTCACCTATCATTGTAATCTCCTATAAATAGCTCTTACGTGTCATAGGAATCTGTCATAACTGTTTTAGCCATGATCTCCTTACACACAATTCAAGATGCCGACACATCAAGTGGAGTGACACATCAACATGCCAAATAGACATGTACACTCACACTTAATTACATTATTTGCAAGAAAATACATTTTACAAAACAAATAATAAGAATAGGAATTATCCAAGGTTGAGACACCTTATTCCTAACAATTATATCATATCAAAGTTATAAAAATTAACTTAAAATGTAAAATTAAGTACTAATTTTATTAATTGATTACAAATATTGATATGCATCATGGAAAGAAGTAGAACAATGATAATTTTATTAAGCTTATTTCATGTGATGAAGTCTACTAAAGGGTTCACCCCGTTGGCCATCGACATGTGGGGGAGTGGAACATTTCTCCTTTAGTTTAGAATATTTGGCCTTGTTAACCTTATAGTCAGCAATGACATGACTAGGCTTGGAACACTTCTGGCAGTAAACAACCACATTCTCATAGGCCAAAGATTGGGTGCATTTTCCATGTTTAGAATGCAATACACTATAATTTGGAAGGGTGTTGTTAATAGAAAAATTCACAAAAAATCTAAAAAAAACTAACCTAGACTTGGCCTGAGTAACCACATTCGAAGAGACATATTGACCAAACAAGTTACCAATCCATTTAAAAATGATCTTGTCCCAAAACTCCAGTTGTAGGCCAGGGAGCCAAATCCAAATAGGGGTTGTCCATTGAAGGTCTACAATAGGATCAAAACCCACTTTCCACTTGCACAAAGTTAGGTTATGTTTTCCATAGGCCTAGGAAATAGACAAAATCTTAATAATGTCTTCTTCCCTAGTAAATTCAAAAAGGAAGAGACCGCTAGGCATTGCACTAGAGACCACACTTCCCATAAAGCTCCAACAACCCACCACCCAATGACGAATCAAAAAAATGGTTGGCTGAAAAGAAACAAATGACCCACAAGTGTAAAACTCATGGTACAAATAATGCGATCCACAACCAGATTTGGAAGATAGATTTTAGTTCCATCACCCATTTTTAAAAGCTCAGGCTTGGGGATACAATCATCTCGTCCCAAGGAACCAAAGACCAATGCATATTTCCAGTTTGTTCGAGTGGGTTCCTTCTCAGATGTACCAACAATATGAACCTAATAAGTAGAACCTAGTGTCACAACATTGGAAGTACCATCATCAACAACAATAGGATTAACAAATACCACACGGGGGCCAAAAGTCTTAGAAACAACTCAAAGGGAAGAATCCAGGGAATCCACAGACTTGGTCCCTATAGAGGTGACAAGAATATCGATAACGGGGTCTTGAGGGGGGAGGGAGGGGGAAGGATCCCCTCATGAACATCAACCATGTGTTGAGCATGAGGAAATTTAAAATTTGAATCCTAGTAGATAGGAAGATTCCAAAGCTTCCAATCCAAAAAAATTAGAGGGGATATGAGTGATTTATCAATTTGTTTTATTAGACAATATGAGTGATGTCTTGTTAAGTAATAAAAAAGTATAATATAAAAATTTGTAGAACCATGGGGATGCGGTGCATGAGATTCATGTGATCCACCGATGGAGAGTGTTTATGAGATTGTGATGCAGCCTTTCGCAGGGCCAGAATCCATGAAATCATAATAAATTAGGGAACTCTCATTTTGCGCTTGACATAGGAGGTGATTCTACAACTTTTGACATCAAATTTTTTGAAAAGATTTGAAGCTGTTGAAACATAAATGGAAAGGAGCGATGACAAAGGAGGAAGCAAGGGAAGGAAGGAGTGTTGGGTGGATTTACCTTTTGATGATGTAGAGCTCTCCTTCTTGACCAAACCCTTGCCATATAGTCTGCAATGGGTTCTCCATGATGACCAATGGAGAGATCTAGGGCTTCACTCTGTTTATCCTATGGGATTTTCCCCTCAGGATGTTTGGTTAGATTTTTTGCCTTGGTGGGTTTTCTTGAATGGAAAATGGTAGGATATTGCCAAATCTGGCATTGACATGCAAAGCTGGTTTTTACCAGTAAGGTTTGAGGGTTCAAAAAATAAGGGTATTAAAGCTAGGGGATGCCTGTTCATAAATCCAGAGAGGGAGGTCTCTGGTAAAATTTATGATTTTTTAAATCCTTCATTGACTAATAAAGGCAACAATCATATTTGGATTCCTTCATGGGCTTAAAAAAGGCAATTATGATACTCTCAAACCCTCACGGGTCAATGGATCAACAATTGGAGGGGATGCAACCAATCAAACTCAGTCATCATCAATAGATATGATGCAGAAGGACTTAGCTCCTCATGCTATAAGTGAAGTGATTAAAGGTATGGGTCAAGATTCTTCATGTTACTATTTTAGATTCGCCTGATACATGGCAGGGTAATGATTTGTCTTTGAAAGGTATTATTGTTAATATTTCTAGGGTTTGCCTATTAATTTTTCATGCTGCATAAAAGAATAATTGTGAAATTGCCCGATATCTTATATTTTCAAGTTCTATCATATGATTTTTTTGTTTTAGTTTTTGAGTCAGAAGAGGAAAAGGATTATGCTTTATCTAGATCCTTCACGAATCTTAAGGAAAATGTGTTATTATTTTCAGATTGGGTCCCTTTTTATCAAGTAAGGAAAAATGTATTTGATTCTCAACCTACCTGGTTCATCCTCCTGGATTACCTTATGAGTTTAATGACTTCCATATTATGAAAGAAATTGGTAATTCTTTAGGGTAGTTTGTGCGAACTGATCATCCTATTCAAAATAACATTCTCACCACCAAGATTTATTTCCTGTTGCAACCGACCTTTGTTAGCCCTTCCATCTGCAAGTGTGAATCACCTTTCAGACCTTGGAAGAAAGAATTGTCTAAAGATCCTTATAATCTACATAATGTGTAATCTCTATTGATGAGGATTTATTTAAAAACCTTGGGAAATTGCCCGCATATCATCAATCCGCTCAGCAAAATTCTACCTCCTCTTTAGACACCACTCACAGGGATCAACATCATGACCACTAAATTTATTCACCTTCCACTTCTCACCCTCAAGACTCCTCTTTCTCTTTTTCTGTCCCCCACTTTCCTCCTCAATATTCCATCGTGGAAGTATCCCCACGTGTCTCCCATGCCCAGATCCTTGCTATGACATCATCCCATCCATCTCCTCCTCATAATTATGCTTTCTTTGATCCTCCTGCTTCTCACCTCTTCAAATTTCTTCCATCATCCCTTACATTTCCTATACCCAATCCTGATCTAACTCCATTACATCTCATTGAGGCCCCTTTTGTAGGATGCTCTTGAGACATCATCACTACAATCTTCCCCATGCATCCCTCCAATTGTTCTTGCTAGTCTTGAGCAGTCTGGTCCTCACTCACCTCCATTGCATGTGCCACCAGACACTCCCCATCCTTACCTATTGCATAATTCACCCCCTCCTCTCCATCATATGGATCTTAGCCAATCATCATTATTTTCAACTTCTTTGGCTACCTCCAAAGTTATAGAGAACCCTCAGGAAAAAATTCTATTGTACACACCAATGATTTAGACAAAATGGACAATGTACTTCTTATTAAACCTTCAGTTCAGACTATTGCACATGTAGAGGACATTTCTAAGGAAGATGACATTATTCTTACTGACCATATTGAGGATTCTATAATTGATTGCTTTGGTGCTTCATTATCTCCTTTAAATTATAAAGGTGAAATCCCACATACCAAGAATCCTTATGAGATGCTTTTGCCATATTTGGATTCATCATTACATGATGTACCAGATAATTTCTCGCCCTCATTGGATAATATTATAAAAAGAGGGATATCCAATCCCCATCTTGTCCTATTTTCCAATGCCTATCTTCCAAATTATCTCCCTCCCTAGCCTCCAAACAGAGGGGTAGACTCTCAAATGCTTCTCGAATTATAGAAGGAATTACATAAGGTTTACAAAAAACAATTCCATCATCTTTTACCTTGAACAAAAAAGGTAAGAAGAAAGTCTTGGTTAGTCCACCAATGACACGGGCTACTAAGGCCAAACGAAGTCTCCAACCTGAGTATGTTGGAGGTCTTAACTTGTCAAATTCTCATTAAAGGAGGGGAGCTGAGACTTCCCCTCTGTAAACATGAGGCTCTTTTCATGGAATGTTAGGGGCTTAAGTGATCTTAACAAACAAAGGCTCTTTAAGAGCCAATTGTTAAATACCAAATTTGACCTTCTTTTGCTTCAAGAAACTAAATTGTTAGATGAGGCAACAAAACATTTGTTCACATCTTGGAAAATGGGAACTTTTTTGACATCCCCTTTGGATAGTGCTTTGGGTGGTCTTGCATTCCTCTAGGACCCTAATAGTATTTCCATGGACTGAATAACCTTTAGGAAATACTGGATTCTTTCCTTAGTGAAATTTAACTCTATCAAACTTTCCTTCTAGTTATTCAATATCTACGGTCCCACCTCTATTTTAGATAAAAATAAGTTATGGGACCTCCTCGATACCTTCATACAATCCTTACAAGGGGAATTGATTGTTCTAGGAGGGGATTTTAATGCTATCCTCAACTATGACAAAACATTTGGGAGAATCTTTCCCCCTCATAAGGCCATGCTTGATTTCAACCAGTTTATTCACAGTAATAACCTATTAGATGTCTCTCCCAAGGTCGGGAAATTCACTTGGAAAAATTGGCGTATTCATATATGAAATATTAGAGAATGTATGGATTGGTTCCTTATTTCAGATTCCTGGCTCCAATCATAGATTGATTATCATTCACTAATCCTACCTATCTCAGGTTCTAATCATTATCTGATTTTATTCCAAACCTCTGATTTTGCTTCTCATCGTAAAGGCACTTTCAAAATCGAACCAATGTGGTTTTGAGATACTAACTTTATTCCATTACTAAGACATTGGTGGGAGAATTCTCCATATATGGAAGGGACTCGAATATTCAAATTGGTTAAAAAACTACATCTCCTCAAGGTCAAAATTAAAGACTGGAATATTCATTATTTTAAAAACATCTTTCATGAGAAAAAAAAGTTAGAATCGAAGTTAGCAGCTATAAACAAACACATCATCCTACATGGTATGGACTGTCAATCTTTTTCCAAGGAAAAGGAACTAAAGGCTGACCTAGAAGAATTAATTTTAAGGGAAGAAATCTATTGGAAACATAAATCTCGAGAGACTTGTCTTGCTGAAGGTGATAGAAACACAAAATTATTTCATAGTTCGACTAAGCTCAGACGTCTTAGAAATAGGATTGTCCAAATTGAGACCGCTGATGGAATTAATTAGAAGATGAGAATGACATAGCAACATAAGATATCTCTTTCTTCTCCAATATTTTGACTAAGCAACCTGGACAATCTTCTAATGATCTTCTAATGTCCACCCCTAAGTGTGTCACAAAAGCTGACAACATTATGCTTATGTTACCTTTTACACTAAACAAGCTCAAAGAGCTTGTCTTCTCCATGGCTCTAGATAAAGCCCCTGGGCCAGATGACTTCACTATGTTATTATTTTAGAAATTTTGGGATTTTATGGGAAAAGAAATCCTTCTAGCCTTAGAAGAGGCTAGAATACATAAGACTATGCTTGAAGAGATGAATCATACCTGGATTACACTGATTCCTAAAAAAGACAATCCTGAAATATTTGTAGATTTTTACCCTATATCATTGTGTAACTCGTTACATATAAAATATTTACTAAAGATATCTCTGTTTGACTAGCCAAAATCCTTCCTATAATTATCTCAAGAGAACAAGGGGGCTTTGTCCCTAGAGGAGAAACACCAGAAGGGGCCATTCTAGACCATGAATTATTGCATTCTATTCGACTGTAAAATAAATCAGCAATGGTTCTTAAATTAGATATGATGAAGGCATACAACATGGTCGATTGGGAATTTATTGCCTTGGTCCTTAGTAAGCTTGGTTTTCATAAAAATTGGATTAAATGGATCTTGGCTTGTGTATACTCCCAATTTTTTTAATCATTATTAATAGATCCCCCAAAGGTTTCTTTTCATCATCCAGAGGCATTAGATAAGGGGACCCTCTTTCCCCATTCTTATTTATCCTTATGGCAGAGGGACTTAGCAGGTCAATCATTCATGCCAGACAAATTGGAAATTGGAAGGGTGTCTCTTTAAATGATAGAAATGACCCCCATACACATAGTTTATTCACAGATGATACCCTCCTATTTGGAGAAGATTCAATATCTGAAGCTCGGGTCATCAAACAGGTTTTAGATGAGTATTCCCTAGCCTCTGGATAACTTATCAACCTGACTAAATCAAATATTTTATTCTTAAATGTTTCACCATTAGTTCAGCAACATCTTCAAAATTTTTGGGGCTTCTTAGTTGGAGATTTCCCTTTCCGATACGTTGGTATCGCAATTTTCCCTGGCTCAAAAAAACACCTTTTTTGGGATAAAATTATTTCCGTAATTTCACAATGTATCCTTTCATGGAAACATAAGTGGATAACCCTTTCAGGAAAAATACTTATGATTAAATCTATCCTAAATGCCATTCCCATATACCTGATGTCAGTACTCAGTATGCCTAAGTAGATAATAAAGGAATTACAATCTATTCTTAGGGATTTCTTATGGGAAGACAATGTATACGAGAAAAAATAATTACCTCTTCTTGCCTGGTCTAAAGCCTGCATGCCAAAGTCTCATAAATGTTAAGGGATTAGGGACTTATATTTATAAAATAAAGCCTTGGGTGCCAAATTACTTTGGAAATTTTATCAAAATACAAACAAAAAATGGGCCAAGCTAATCACATCCAAATATCTAGACTCCAATGATAGAGAAAGAATCTTCACAACATCAGTATTACATAGTTAAGGGATTGGTCTCCCTTGGATGCTACCTTAAGCATACTTGGGGTGATAGAGTGTGCCACTATTAAAATATTCACGAGGGCTTTGCAAATTGGAATATTCTTCCCCAATTTAGAGATGCATCAGACCTGGTTTCCGAGCTACAAGCAATACTCTCTTCAAGAGTTATTTTGTTCTCTCCACTTCAAGATGAACTTATTTGGCTCGGCTCCCCCTCGGGCGATTATACGATTAACATGGGTTACGAATCCAACTTCCAACATCGTCAAGAGGATCCGTGGCCTACTAAAATTTTATGGGGTCTGACCCGCCTTCCAAAATAAGGTACTTTTGCTTGGCTCACCATTTAGAATAGGGTCCTTACTGGGGCTAGGTTTGATAGGCTTTGGATTACAATAATATTTCCTTGTACCCTATGTGGTTATTTTATGGAAACATCAGATCACTTATTCCTCCACTGCCCATTTGCCAAAGAATCTTTGTATTGGCTATTACAGAGACTTGGGTGATCAACAAAAATTGGTCCTACTATATGTGATCAATTTAAATCATGGCCTTTAATGTTTAAGTCCTCTACATTTTCTACCCTGTGGGAAATCAGTCCCTCAATACTTATATGGAACATTTGGCTTGAGAGTAATGAGAGGGTATTCAGGAACAAGCCTTCTCCATGGGAACATGTTATTTATTGAATAGAAAAGTCAATTTATGAAGTCATGATATCCTATTATACTAAACATATTAATAACAAAAAAAATTCAAAAAAATGAGACTTTTTCATTCATGATAACTAGCCCCTTCTCCAAATTCTACCAGCCCATGGTTGCCAAACCCCAAAGTCATCTACACTAGACTGACTATTTTCCACTTAGATAGCTCCTCTACTTGGTTTTGTCAAGTTGAATTATGATGGTGCCTCTAGGGGAAATCCAAACATTTCTAGAGCTGGAGTTGTTGTTAGAGATTCACAAGGTAAAATCATGAGAGCAGTTTGTAAGAAATTACCCCCTGATTCTAACAATGTGGTAGAAATTAAAGCACTTCTCCTTGATCTATCCATTTCTATCTCCATGAATATCCCTCAAAAAATTATTGAAGGAGATTCAATGGTGGTCTTCAACATAGTCTCCTCTAGACAAACCTCATCCTGGAAGCTTAAGTACAGTTTAGGTCTGATTCTCAATAATTTGAGGTCCTTCCAATCATTCAAATTCAAGCATTGTTTTAGGGAGGCTAATATGCTGGCTATTTCCTTTCAAATAAAGCCATAGATGATACTTTTCCACAGTAGGAGGTCGATATCAGTCACCTCCCATACTTAACTTAACTAGTCTCCCATAGTGGCTTTCTACATTACTGTTTGTACCTGGCTATTCTTTTACTAATAAAACTTTCAGTGTGCTTGTCTGCCTCCATGTACCTATGGGAGTCTGTGTTTGGATCTGTGAAATTATTTTGAGCTATTATTGGTTATAGAGATCTCTTTTGGGTTATTTGGAATGCTTTGCAGGATGGTGGACTTGATTATATAGCACTGGTGTATGCCCGATTGATTGGTGTTGCCGATCCTTTTGTCTCTGAACCTTTATTGTCAGACTTCTTGGTTATCCGTATCATTATTGTGCTTTGAGATGGATGCATCAGAGATGATAATATCCCAATTCCTCCTTTATGTATTGTAGTTCCTGCACCTGTGGACATGTTACCATTGCTCGTGGACACTCTGGGTTGCATGGATGTGGTCGCAGTGTCAGCTTCTTCTTCTGTGGTATTGATGGATGATAGGTGCCTGGATATGCCCTTGACATCAAAGATATCTCCTTCTCTGTCTGTCCCCTCTTCTTCATCCCTTTTCTCCCATGGGTATCTTCTTTTGGATGTATGTGGGTTGGGTGGGTTTTGATTCGATATAGTTTTTGATATCTCAGGTGGGTTTTTTGGGTGGGGGGATGGGGTAGATTCTTTTAGGATTCATATTTTGTTTCACGGGCTACAAACGAAGGTTTTCTTCCTGGTTCTTTCCCACCAGTATGCCTACCTGAACTAGACAACTGTAAAAACTTCATTTTATTTTAATAAAATTCGCGACTCTGCCTATAAAAACTAAAATAAAAAAGTAAAATAAAAATCATCTAGAAATGGAACAAAATAATTTGATTTATAATTTATTTATTTTCTACAAAACAAAAATAACTTACTAGGAAAAAATAAAATAAAATAAGTATTTTAAATATTAATATAAATAAGTGAATTTTTTTTAATCTCCCCAAATTAAAATCAAATCAATATGCATTATATTAGTATAAAAGATTATGTCTTTTAAAGAATATTCAAAATAGAAAATATTGCTTAAAATTGAAGAATCAATTAAGTTGATGATAATTAATTTTTGTATATTTTTATTAAAAAAATGACATCTATATTTTAGTAAAGATTAACTTTTTTTTCAGATTTTCTTTTTAATATTTTGATTTGTTAAATTTATTTTATTAACTCATTCATATCATAATAAAAAATTTGAAGGTAGTATTCTTGTACAAATTGGGCACCTGTAAATCTACACATTTTGGACCTTTCATCAAATTGACTATTAGGGTTTGTATCATGGAACGTTTTTAGTTTACAAGTAATGTTGATAGAAACACAAGAAGAGTTTTTCATGGTTAAACTTGAAATCATTTTGATTTCTAGGAAAATATTGTAAGTATAAGAATGGATTGACAATGAATTCAGATGAGAGTTATACACATATATTTTCCCCACCATGATGGCCATAGACCTTTTAGACAATCAATTGAATGGTAATCTTCCATTTGATTTAGGAAAATTGAAGGGATTGAAGCTGCTCAATCTTTCCATAAACAATTTCAATGGTGCTATTCTAAATAACATTTGAATATTGTACAAATGATTTGGTTGGAATCCTTAGACCTTTTTACAAATCATTTTTGTACACAAATTCCTTCAAATCTTGGTGCTTTGAGCTATTTGAGAGCCCTCAACTTTTCTAACAACCACCTTTTAATTAGTATACCACAAGGAGGACACATGATAACATTTAATGAATCATCATATTTAGACAATCCAAATTTATGGGACTGTCCACTTCCAAAGAAATGTTCTTGACTAGAATTTGCTTGTAATCCTTGGGCCATCTCTTAATCTATTAATGAAGAAGAGCAGAGCTAGGGAAGTGTGGGGTATGACACTGGAGTGGGACTGTCATATGTAGTAGGTTTTACAACAGTTTGGTATTTATTGTGTTGGAAAAGAAATACTTTCAGGACGTTGATTTTGTTTTGAAAATCTTTTTCCCACAACTCCACAATTAACATTATAAAAGTTCATTTCTTTTAATGAGATAATTCAATGAAAATATATTATAAATTTTATGAATTCATTTAATTTATTATTTTTAAAAATGATTTATTTATATTCTTGATGTATTGTAGGTTCGAGAAAGTTGCTTCTTTTGAGATACTGAAGGACAATGTAGATAATGTCCAATTTCACTTCATCTGAAGTTGCGGTGTTCACATTTATTTGTATTCAGTTTATGATCTTTAGCTGTTATACTGATCATACTCCTTTTGCTATGTTTTGTATTGATAATGCTCCAAGGATGTATTTTGCAACGCCATGTTTTTTTTGAAGTTGAAGATATTTGGTTTTTGTTAGTGATGGTATGTGATAAAATCGCTAAGATTGATTATGATGGATCATCTTGAAACATGATTGGATACAATAAGATGGTTGAAAGACAACTTTAAACAAGAAATGTAATAAAAAGATATTGCTGATTTTATGTGGAGATTTTTTTTGGTTTGAAAATATTTCATGTATAATTTGCAGCTCCCTTGTTATTTGCATGTAGATTGCAAAACCGTGAGTATGGCAGTGGTAAATAGTTCCATAAAATGGCGGTGTTCTACAAGCATATTTTCGCTGCTCAGATTATGTTTTTTATGTCTTCCAATTTTATGGAGTAAAATAATATTCAAGTAAAGAAAAATTTAAGAGGTAGATACAAAAAAATTACGTGATGATGCTTCAAAATATTTACTTTCTGACCAAAGTTGTAAGTTTAGCCTGTAAACAACCCTTCTATTTTCCCTAATGAACGTCTATTTGTTCAACTGAATGAATTCTTCCTATTTTTCATTCCAGCAGGCAATTATTTAAGTGAATGAGCTTTTTTGGCAACTTTAACTATCTCAATTTAAATTAGTTCCTATGTCATGTTAATTATTTTAAGAATTTCTCTAATTTTCATTCAAAATTAAAATTTAAACATACTTTTATATATACCTCTTTCCCAATCATTGGAAGGGTCTATTTTTTCTCCCTAGAATTTATCTTCTATTTAGATTTGAGACAACCAATAAGCTTCAAATTTTTTTATTTGACCACCTTACATAACCTATACAATTTCTAATAGCCTATACATACATACATACATACATACATATATACATGTATGTATGTGTGCATGCAAAAACACCTTGATTTTCCTATTCCACTGCATTAATACCCTATAAGAGTACAATTAAACTCGTTTAATGAAAAACCTACCATCATTCTTCATGTGTATCAAATGCTATTAAATGCATTTCACTTCTCGCATAAAGTTTTTGTTTCTGTTATAAATATTTGTCTTGTTTGCCTACTAGAATCCATGATGTGGTTGTGCAGTTCAAAATGGCAGACATCCCTTGTCTGTGATTTTATAAACATTTACGCCATTTATGTAACATTTTCTTTGAAATTAGGGTGTCAATTTTTAATTTATACTTTTGCATTTTTTGTTTACATAATCAAAATTCCTCAAATTATAGTGTTTCTGGTTTAAGTAGCTTGTTTTACTATCTATTTGAATAAATAAAAATGAGTGTATTAAATCTATCTATAATTTTTTTTGTTTTTTGTCGACCATAACACCTAAATGAACAACGCATTAAATGATCGCAAATAATCCATACTACTCTTGCTTTGCATTGGGTAGAGCAACTTTTTTTTAATATAATTAGTTAATATCAATTTTATAAAGTGAAATTGCAGATGACATTTTTTTTTTGCAAGGAGTATAGGGTAGTCCCATATTACTCTCACCATATGTAGACCCAAAAACATATGGCTGGACTATAAAAGGACCTTTCCTTTCCTTTCCTTAACTTATAATCGTAACGTGTAAATTGGCCATTTCTAACCATGTGGCCTTGAACTTACGTGGGATGTTTTGGTTGTATGTTAATCTGCCCAAACAAATTCAAATAATCAAATATCACTCACCCTCCCATGATTTTTTAATATTGAACACTGTAAGTAAAAGAATTACAAAATTGAAACTATAAAAGTAGTTGGAATCGAGCTACAAGGGCGACCAAGAAGATTAAGACGTGTGCTTGCTAAGCACATGGGGTTTTCCTGCGAGAGTTTGGTTCTTATATGATCTTCAATAAAATAATTATATGTTAAAATAATTAGTTAAAATGTATGATATAATTTTTAAAATGTTATTTGGTAATTTTTTTTACTATAGAAATTTGGTCACTTTAATTTTAAAAATTGGTGTTTCCTAACTTTTTATTTGATTATGCACGATCTGTGATCATAATATTTAAATTAGAAGTAGGGTAGAAAAAGCAGTGGTGTTTTCATATGTTCCACTCCTTGTATTTAAATAATATGATACATTTAAAATGATCATTACTACAAATGACATATACGACAGTTTGTCCTTTAACTACTTTCCATGTCACATGAATATTTTGTCTTTCTATTTCTACAGATTTTGATATAGAATGATAAAAAATATACAATATATAAATGAATGGAAGAAATGATTTTAAAAGTGGAGAGGGTCAAACAACCTATGCGACGCCAAAGATTTTGTAATCTTTTTTTTTTTCATTTTGACTGCCAAAAAAAACTTTATGTTTTTTATTTTTTTGTCTAATTCCAGCTCCATTAAGTAATTTCAATTATTTCTTTTTTGTTTTGTAGCTAAAAAATTGGCTACCTCACGCCATAGAGCAACTTTGAATTCACTATCAATATATTTGTCACGGGGATCCTTTAAAGCACATGTCTTTGTGTAGGATCATGAGAATTTGATAGTTTATTTATATTTATAAATGAGAATTTGTTGATTTATTTATATTTATGAATGTTAGATATCTTGAATTTAGCATCTCTCAACTTATTGTAAATATATTTTTATTTAAAAATATAGAGATGCTAGTATATACTTCTTTCCAAATTATTAGAAGGGTCTAATTTTTTTTCCAGCTTTATCTTCTATTTAGAATTGAGACAACCAATAAACTTCATTTTTTAAAAACATTTGACCACCTTACATAACCTATACAACTTCTAATAGCCTATACATACATACATATGTATGTATATGTATATTTATGTCTATATATAGGGTCAATAGTGATATTTCTACAATGTTCCTTGCAACGTTGTTTGAGATGGGGAAATAGTTGCTTCATTGAAGATTCTTTTGCCAAAAGCTAATCAAGCACTAGTTTTTTTGTGAATTGGATGATTTATTTTAAAATATGGATGAAATACGCTTTATTATATCCCCAAAAGATTATAATGTAGTGAAGCATAAGGACAAGGAGTTGAAGAAAATACCACTCATTCTTCATCTGAATCATCATTGGATCCATCTGGATTTCAACATAGAAAGGGGATAATTATAGAAATAGCAGTTGTAGCTGCACAAATTTTTCTAGAAAGAAAAAAATAAATAGAGTTTGTAGATTTAACAGAATAAAAACAAAGGGCTCTGCAATAAAATAAAACTCATGTTCTATATTAAAAAGAATGCATGAATACAAATTTATAAACTACTATATGAACCAATAAATTATGATGATTAAGTTTTAGTTCAAAATTGAAACATAAGATTGCATGTAAAGAAATGGTGGAAGGCCAAAAATATGTAGTTGTCCAACATGCGTTGAAATGAATTATATGAAGGTAGTTTGAAGTTGGAATTAACTACTACTCTAACACCCCCTTAATTCTAACTATGAAAGGAATGAGGAAAAAGGGAAAAACCCAATGGGAACAAACCCTTTCCCCCTTAAATTAGATGCTAAAAAAGCAAGAAAATTACTGGATTACAAAGTCTTTCACCCCAAGAAGATCTCACAGAATGTGAAACTTCTGCTCAGTGAATGTCTTCCTGAAGATGTGATGAAGGGTCAGACCACTCTTACCAACTTATAATCAAAGACAAAAAAGCATAGAGGCAAAGAGAGAATAAAAATGCTTCCAAATTCTTGATGATAAAATTCTTACAACTTCTTTGAAAGAGATCACTACCACTTCTTACAATATGAGATCATTACACTCTCCAAAAATAACTCAACAATAACACAAGAACAACTTAAGAAATGCAAGAGAAAATGTTTAAACTCTATTATTCCCTTGGAAATAAGTATTCCACCACTTCTACAAACATTAGCCAATTTGGCTTTCAAATACTCAAATTAGAGCTCACAAGCTTACAACTTCTTAAGGATATTATCCTTTCTTCTTGAGGATATTACAAATTCTTTTTAATAACCTTTACAATTGATTTCTATAAGTATATATAGTAGTTTCCACCCAAGAGATTGTAAACACAAGCAATGTGGGATAAAAGGTAGGTGCACCTACCTTGCTACAAATATTAAATGCATGGTATAATTTAATAAATGCCTAAAGCATTTAATTAAATAGGAACTTTCCATAGAATTCTAAAATGCCACCAATGGACCGTAGTAAATGAAAAGTTACAAAAGTAACTTTATGATTTTTATTTTTATTGTATTTTTGTCACTTTCTCTCTCCTCAAATTTTTTTAATAATTTTTTTCAATAATAATATTATTATTCTTTTTTTGGTGATGCAAGATTGCTCTTACACCCTGGATGCTCCTACATTAGACACCCAGGATGATTTGAGAAGTGACATTGTCACATCTCAGGTGTTCAAGGGAAATAGATGATGATTAAATTCTGGGTAAAAGTACAAACCTGTGTCCCACGTTTATAAAGGAAAAGGATGACAACATTCAAATTTGTAAACTTTAACGACATAGAAGTGGCATTTGTGTTTAGAATTTGAAGATGATGTAAACTAATGAAATGTGTAAAATTTGATCAAGTTTAGGCTTATAATTTTTTAAAAAAAATTTGAAAAAAATTTGACATAGTTTTTTAATTTTTTAAGTCCATTTTTTTATTCCTGAAATATGCTGAAAATTTAGGGTCTAGTCCGCGTTAACAAACTATATGCAAATAATATTTTTTTA
>MU223022.1:351260-361456 GCA_018584345.1 Thuja plicata | reverse complement strand
ACAAAAAAAATACTAAATATAAAAAAAAATAACTATTAAATTAAAATATTTCTTATAAATTACAACTATTTTCTATTAATTAAACCAAAAAAAATAATTAAACATGGATTTTTAATTAAAAAACAATCATTTAATACTAAATAAACAAAAACAACTAAAACAAAACATTGAAAAACATTAAAATTAAAAAAAAAAAAATGTACTTACCCCTTCCAGCCGGAGTACCCTTGTAGCTCTCTGCTAAGCCCCCACTCGCTGAATGCAAATGAAGCGCGCGAGCTTTTTTTTGACCTTTTATTGAATTTTGGGGGTCCGGCCGGACACCCTTCCGGCCGGACATGGTCCGGCCGGACCCCCCGCGCCACATAGGCGCCACTTGGCGCCTAAAAAGCGCCACAGGGGTCCGGCCGGACCTGTTCCGGGCGGAAGGGGTACGACCGGACCCCTGTAAAATGTCCTCTACTGCGACATAGTATTGTACATTTACCCTTCTACTTTTGATATCCATGTTGAATCTTCAATAGGCCACCCTTTCCATTTAACCAAGAACTCTTCATATAGTTTTTTTCATGTGCTTCTGCCCACACGACTATCCAAAATATCCTCTATCTCTTTTGCAGTTAAAGTAGGTGTCAGAATATTCCACTGCGGTTCTTCTATTTCATCTTCATTGCTTCCTTCATGATACTCTACCAAATCTAAAATGTTGAACAGGTGAAATGTTAAGTCCATCTAGAAACTCTACCTCATAAGCATTTCCAGAATCATGCTTCTTCTTGATTTTAGATGGTCCAAATTTCTTCATCTTCAAATTATTATATGTTTCTATTGGAAATCTCTCTCTTCACAAATGAACCATGACTTCATTGACACAAATCTGAAATTCCTTATATCTCCTCTTTTGATCCGCCTTAGCCTTATATTGAATATTCATTTTAGTAATATGCCTTTTCACCTCTTGATGCAGATTCTTCAGGTTTTCTACAAAGTCTTCAACCCCGACACTACTCTTCTCTCCTTTGTCCAATTTCCTTATGTATAAATCATTCCTAGGATTACTCCCATATACCATTTGGAATGATGATTTACTAGTGCTCCTATTGACAAAATTATTGTATGAAAATTCTTCCTATGGTAAAATTATATCCCACCCCTTGAGCTTATCTCCTACTAAGCATCTCAATAGGTTTCCCAAACTCCTATTAACCACTTCTGTCTATCAATTAGTTTGTGGATGGTGCGCTGAACTCCACTTCAAATTTGTCTTTAATTTTTTCCACAATGTCCTCAAAAAGTACCCAACAAACTTGGTGTCTTAATCTAAAACTATGCTCTTTGGTTGACCATGTAGTCTCACCACTTCTTTGAAAAATAATTTTTCCACATGAGCAACATCACTAGTCTTGTTACAAGGAATAAAATGTGCCATATTTGAGAATCTATCTACCACCACAAAAATAGAATCATGTCCTCTTTGGGTCCTTGGTAAACCAAGAACAAAGTCCATACTGATATCCTCCCATAGATTCTTTGGGATAGGTAATGGTTGATATAACCCTATATTTTGTTTGGTCCCTTTTTCCATTTGACATATTCTACAACTTTGTACAAAATTCTTAACATCTTCCTACAATTGTGGCCAATAATAATTCTCACCAACCAGAGCAATGGTCTTATCTCAAACAAAATATCCAATCAATCGTCCACTATGCTTCTCTTTGATTAGGTTCTCTCTCATGGAACTCTTAGGAATACACAACTGGATTCCTTTGAATAACATCCTATCTTAAATTATACAATTCAACCACTTGGTCTTGTCTAATGTAACAGGCCTCATGCAAGCTCTCCAGGGCTCACCAAAATTAGAATCCTTTGGATACAAATTCTTGAGTTCATGAATCCCAACAACTTCGACTTACATCTTTGTCAACAAATTCAACCTCCTAGTTAGGGCATCTACAACTCTATTAGACCTTCCACTCCTATGCTTTAAAAAAAAATGTATCTCTGCAAAAACTCAACCCATTTTAAATGCCTTTGATTCAACTTTCCTTGACTATTCAAATATTGTAAAGCTTGATGATAAGTAAATAAGACAAATTCCTTAGGAAAAAGATAATGTCTACATTTCCCCAGTGCTTGAACTATAGCATAAAAATCTTGATCATAAACATAATATTTTCTTTCGGCATCATTGAACTTCCCACTAAAATAAGCAATGGGTTTACCTTACTTACTCAAAACAGCTCCAATGACATTGCCCCTAGCATCACAATCTACTTGAAATAACTTATTGTCAAAATGCTCAACTAATGTCAAAGGGGGAGATTGTTATCTCTATGAATATTTTATTGTCATTAGTTAAGGAAAATTCATATGAGTCAGAAGATTCAATCGGTGAAAAGGAGAAAAGTTAATATGACTAGTCGATAATGTACACCGAGCAAGGTAGTGAAGTTGGTAAAGCCTAGACACTACACTGTAGAGTGTAAGTTATCAAAGACTGAGCGCATATGAAGTACACCGAGTTGACAATTACCAAGTACTAAAGATCAAGTTAACCGAGAAAAGAGAAGCTACTCTACCGAGTTACTTAATTGATTATAACATGATAAGGACACATTTAATCAATTGATACAACATTAATTGTGATTATACAATGCACGAAGATCAATTTTTTACACGATCAACGATCAAGATAATTCAAAGAGAAGATCTGAGAAGAAGATAAAGGGGTTAATCAAAGATTGTTATTTCCAAGAAAAACACCAAGTACCGAGGTAAAAGTGGCATAGTCACCAAGCGAAAAAGAAGATCTAATGGTTAAAAAAAATTATCAGTGACCTAACGCATAAGATTAAGAGACAATAAATCTTATACTTAATGGATGATTTATAGAACAAAATTAAGATGACAGAGGAGAAGAAAAGAGACAAAGTGATAATACAGAGAAGGCTGATATTGTTGAAGGATTTATATTAAAGAACAAAGATCAGAGCAGAGCACGCCGAGCTAATATCTAGCTATGGCAAAGAAAATCCAAGCAGTGTTATGTATTATAATTGAGGAAACACAACATTTTAGAGCACATAAAATCTTATCATCATTTGTTATTGATGCAATATAATAAACATTGATAAGTTGTATTTTACTATTGTGTTGAGAGCTAGAAATCCCAATACTGGGTAGATCTTAACTAATCTGATATTTGTAAAACCTTTAACAATGTACATCTCTAAGTGTAGAGATTGTAAAATCCTATAACCAAGTAGACCTAACAAGTCTTTGTATACTCTTAATTGGGTAAGCTATCTAAATGGATAAACTTTGTAATCTCTAACCGAGCACCCTTTATACTGCAGCTAGTGAAGGTTGTTGGTATCATCCCCACCACAGTTTTGTCATCTAACCAAGTTTTTTGCGTAAACAAAATCATGGAGTTATGAGTTCATTTACTTGAATGTTGTGATCTTATGTTTTATAAGTTTTATATTCATTTCATTTCAAATTATATTGAATTCGGTAAACAACAAGCAACAATATATGGTTATAAAAAGTTTCAACTATACAATTTTTTGTGGTACTAATTCACCCCTCCTCTCTCAGTCCTAACTTTCCATTGTTATTGCAACAATAGGGGAAAGGAATAATAAAATAAATAAGCATTCTAAAGTTACACTTTGCCTCAAATTCATTATCTCATTCTATCGCTTATAGTAGATGAGAGAATTAAGCTTAGCTTAATTATTGTTAAATAAAATTCAAGAGAATATCCCCCTCTTAAGCATATTAGAAGAGAAAATGAACAAAGACAAACAAAGAAGAAAGAACACCTTCTAAAAAGAGGGTATTAAACTTACCAATAATAAAATCATAACAATAAAACTTAAATTAACCACTAGAAAAAGCCTAAGTGTACTAATGATTCTTCATCGACCCTCTTAAGCATATTATAAGAGAAAATAAACAAAGACAAACAAGGAAGAAAGAACACCTTCTAAAAAGAAGGTAATAAACTTACCAATAATAAAATCATAACAATACCACTTAAATTAGCCACTAGAAAAAGCCTAAGTGTACTAATGATTCTTCATCTACTTTTTCTAAGTGTACTAATGATTCGTCATCCACCCTCTTAAGCATATTAGAAGAGAAAATGAACAAAGACAAACAAGGAAGAAAGAACACCTTCTAAAAAGAAGGTAATAAACTTACCAATAATAAAATCATAACAATAACACTTAAATTAGCCACTAGGGAAAGCCTAAGTGTACTAATGATTCTTCATCCACCCTCTTAAGCATATTAGAAGAGAAAATGAACAAAGACGAAAAATGAAGAAAGAACACCTTCAAAACAAAAGATAATAAACTTACCAATAATAAAACCATAACAATAACACTAAAATTAGCCACTAGAAAAAACCTAAGTGTACTAATCATTCTTCATCTACTTTTTTCTAAGTGTACTAATGATTCTTCATCCACCCTCTTAAGCATATTAGAAGAGAAAATGAAAAAAAGACAAACAAGGAAGACAGAACACCTTCTAAAAAGAAGGTATGAAACTTACTAATAATAAAATCATAACAATAACACTTAAATTAGCCACTAGAAAAAGCCTAAATTTAATAAAGATTATTCATCTACTTTTTCTAAGTGTAGTGATGATTCTTCATCCACTCTCTTAAGCATATTAGAAGAGAAAATGAACAAAGACAAACAAGGAAGAAAGAACACCTTCTAAAAAGAAGGTATTAAACTTACCAATAATAAAATCGTAACAATAACACTTAAATTAGCCACTAGAAAAAGCTTAAATTTAATAATGTTTTTTCATCTACTTTTTCTAAGTGTAGTGATGATTCTTCATCCACTCTCTTAAGCATATTAGAAGAGAAAACGAACAAAGACAAACAAGGAAGAAAGAACACCTTCTAAAAAGAAGGTATTCAACTTACCAATAATAAAATCATAACAATAACACTTAAATTAGCCACTAGAAAAAGCCTAAGTGTACTAATGATTCTTCATCTACTTTTTTAAAGTGTACTAACGATTCTTCATCCACTCTCTTAAGCATATTAGAAGAGAAAATGAACAAAGACAAACAATGAAGAAACAACATCTTTTAAAAAGAAGGTAATAAACTTACCAATAATAAAATTATAACAATAACACTTAAATTAGTCACTAGAAAAAGCCTAAGTTTACTAATGATTCATTCTCTTCTTTTTCTAAGTGTACTAATGATTCTTCATCCACTCTCTTAAGCATATTAGAAGAGAAAATGAACAAAGACAAACAATGAAGAAAGAACACCTTTTAAAAAGAAGGTAATAAACTTACCAATAATAAAATTATAACAATAACACTTAAATTAGCCACTAGAAAAAGCCAAAGTGTACTAACGATTCTTCTTCTACTTTTTCTAAGTGTACAAATGTTTCTTCATCCACCCTCTTAAGCATATTAGAAGAGAAAATAAACAAAGACAAACAAGGAAGAAAGAACACCTTCTAAAAAGAAGATATTAAACTTATCAATAATAAAATCATAACAATAATATTTAAATTATCCACTAGAAAAAGCCTAAGTGTACTAAAGATTCTTTGTCAACTTTTTGTTAGAATAGTTCCAAAGGATAACTAAGAGGGGGGGTGAATCAGTTATCCATAACTTTAATTATTTTTCTTCTTTAACTTCAGAATACAACAAAGTAAATGCTCAACCAGATAACACAGTACACAACACACAATTTGATTACGGGGAAACCAAATGGTAAAAACCCCGGTGGGAATTAGCACCCACAATGATCTATGCTTGTTTATAGTAATCCCTGTTAGAAGATATTTCAACTCTGTTAGGAGTCGTACTTTACAATGCAATAAGTATAGTGGCCTGGTTAAGGGTCAGACCCTATTAGGAGTCTTTTACAAATAACCCTGTTAGGGGTGGTGGACTCACTGTCAAAAAACTCACTGTTTAATGGTGAAGGCTACAACCTTCTGTATAACAGATATGCACTATATCTGATGATGAATTGTAGAGTAGACCTGTTGTCTTGATCAGTTCTAGTGTATTACAATCTTTCACTTCTTCTTCACATAGACTCTTGATGAATGAACCAACTCTGATAATTTGCTCTGTACATCTTTCTTCTCTTTTTGTATCATTCACACTTAACGTATCACAATTGACTTGCTATAAGTATATTTCTCAAAGTATGAGATCACGGGACCTGTAAGACAACTCTTCATAACATCCTTGTTGGCTCTACTAAGCACGCAAGCATTATTACAACCCCGCAAGTATAAACTGAATAGATGCGATGCTTCATTAAGTCGGCCTCACCAAATTAACTCTAACTTTGCAATATTCTTAAAACACGTTTGGTGCCTTTAGATGAATATCCTCAACTCATAACTAATCATGAATATACACACGCATATCCTGAAGATAGGTGCAACTCAAGAAACACATTACATATGTCGGCTCTGAATAGATACTCTTCTAGAACTGTAACTGCCAATAACAGAATTACACAACTTGACTAAAACATCATATTTGGATCTGTGTGTATGAACATAACATAATAAACATGTCAACAACATGTATCTAACAACACAAGTCTTCATGTCATCATTCTGATAAGTACATACAGAATTACTACTGTGTATTATATGTTTTCATCAATGACAAACATACAATCAATCAACTGAACATAATCAAATCTCCAACACTTTTTCTAAATGTACCAATGATTCTTCATCCAATCCACCCATATTGAAGAATACTGTCTATGAGTCTACCATTGTTGAATAATACCATAAATCTACCATTAGACACTCTTTCATGAAGGAGTGAGTCAAAGTAGTGCAATCCTTTCTTCAAGCAATCAGATCATTATGACTTGCTAGGCTCGAGTCTCATGTGAAGAGGAAAGATCATTGGTTTTTTCCCACTGTACTAGCATGTACTAGCGTGTTTGTGAGACAACCCACTCAAAGTCCAGGGGTGGATACAAAAACTGAAAGAAGCCTGGCACTGTACACCTCATTAAAACGCCCAAATGTCGTTCAGACTACTCACACTCTCATCTCCGTTAGGGCACATTGCTAGCAAGATGGACTCCTTAATTGCAACAGTATGGTCTTTGATTGGTCTCATCACTATGCTCCAAAATCATGTTCCCCCACCATTGCGTGGAATGTTAGAGCAATGCTATTCAACTCTCCATGATTATTTCAACCCTCGTCTGTATGAGCTGGAGGTCCCAGAAGAGAAAGGCGATTCTGGACTCACAAGAAATGTTGTTTATGAGACTGTGCAGCAGTACGTGTCAAGGCGATTTTGGGAAGTCAAGCCTGGTCGCCGCCATTGCCAATTACATGAAATACGATGTTTACGACCTCGAGCTTACACGTGTCAAGGATAACTCGGCCATCCGCGCGCTTCTCACCCAAACCAAGGAAAAATCTGTGATTATTATTGAGGACATCGATTGCTCGCTGAATCTGACTAATAGGGTTTCCAAGCCTTCTGACGCCGATGAAAAGGAGGACGAGAGCAGCAGCAAAGTTACGCTGTCTGGTTTGCTCAATTTCACAGACGGACTGTCGTCCTGTTGTGGAGAGGAGCGCATCATTGTTTTTACGACCAACCACAAGGATAAGCTTGATCCAGCCCTGCTCAGGTCTGGGAGAATGGACATGCACATTCTCCTCTCTTTCTGCACTTTTCCTGTTTTTGAATTTCTTGCTTCAAAATATTTGAAGATTGAGGGTCACCCGCTCTTTCCCGCCGTGGAAGAGAAAATTGGGTGTGGGGCTAAGATGACTCCTGCAGAAGTTATAGAGCTTCTGATGAATAACATCGACGACCCAGATGAAGCTCTGCGTGATGTGATATCTACCCTGGATGAAAAGAAAAGAGTAAGGGGTGCTCCCTTTACATCTTCATTTCTGTGCCGAATGCACATAATAGAGAAGAAATTTGAGTGTTTCTACTCCATTCTTACCTAATTATCTAGATTAATATGCACTTTTGTATTCCGACTGTGTAGTCAAGCACTTGCTATAAAGTTTCAGTGTCTTGTTTTGTAGAATTCTGCTATCAAATAGCACAACACAGGATGGATCCAAAGAAAAAGTAGAAGCAAATATATGTTGTTTATAAAACAGAGAAAAACAGACCTATTGAATAAGAATGAAAAATCTATTAATCATTGTTGCATTTACATTATAATACTTGTATATTTATACAAGTTTACCCTCTTGAATAAGAATGAAAAATCTATTAATCATTGTTGCATTTACATTATAATGCTTGTATATTTATACAAGTTTACCCTCTGTTAACAATAGCAAATTAAGGTAAAGAGTGCAATCAGAAATTTAAACAACAATTCCTCTGTAGTTGAAAATGATGATCCACAAATCATAGATCTGAACTAAAGATGAGAAGGAAGTTAGAATTAAACTCCAACATGTTTAACTGTCTATTCTAATATAGAATATCATTAGATCAGAAAAGTTTATCTGTTTGGAGGGGATCACAGTTCTTTTGCATGTGCGTAGTTTATTATTTTTATGTTACAGAGGTTCTTACGGCAATAATATGCATTACAGAAAGATGATCCATGGGTGGTTCAAAATACTTTTTTTCTAGTTAGAATGTGAATGTGAAGTAGATGTGAGTGTGGAGAAGTCTTAAGTATTTGCCTATTCTAGTTGTGACTACTAACATCACAATCATTACTGCGTTTGTATTTTGTTCCATACCCAGATTCATTTACTAAGCACTTTGTTCTGGATTTGTGATAGATCTTCCTTTAAATGCTCTGTATACCCTTCTCCAAACCCACTCTCTCTGCACTGCTGCTACTAAACTTTGCTATGACATTGTCTATATGTTCATTATGATAACATCATGTATCTCTGTTCATGACAATGCCTATCTCGGTTCAACAGTTAAAAGGACTTGGATCTAATACATTATTGATTGTGGGTCGATGTATTATGAAAGAATATCATGTAAATAAATGTGAACAATAAATATACTCAACTATGTGATAGCGAAATGAATGGTCTATGTGGAAATCATTCAACTTATTATGTTTCAAGATGAAGAGACATTATGACATTGTAATCTTGTTCCTTTAATATTAATTGCATGTTAACAACTATTCCTCTCTATTTTCTGTCTTTATATTATAGTTTTTCTATTTTCTTTCTTATTTATGTTTCACATTTTGAAGAGGTTTCAATGTATTGCCAGGAAATATCATACTAGCAATTGTACATTAGCATGCAATGAGCATGTCAAAGAGATCTTAAAGGCGAATTACTGGATTCTTAACAAAATAATCTGTTACCTTGAGTGTGGCTTCTTATGAACACAGATTAGTTTTGGATTATGGACAAAATACTTGATTAAAATTTAGTCTCTTTCTTTTTTGGTATTACTCTCTATCTCTCTACGTTTGCCCTATTCTAGATGTGCATTTGATGAACATTACAGCTCACTCATGTAATCTGACTACAAATTGAAGAGAGATTTCTTGGTCCAAGTTTTTAGCTTATGTGACTGGTTTAATATCAAATTTTCCAATACAAAGCCATGCTCACATTAGCCTTATAAGATCCAAAAGATTTCCTTACTGGTCGCAACTATTAGTCTATTACTAAAGAACTTTTTTTTATAGTTATATTATAACCAAAGTTGAAGAAGAGGAACATTAGTTTCAAATAGGAAGGAGCCTCAAATTTGTGCAAGACTTGGGGTTTTTTTCAGAAGAGACAACTGAACTATGGTGTCTTAAATATTCGGGATGAATCTTAGAATGCATATTTGCAATGGCAGGGGATGGAGCCAAGATTAGATGAGCTGATGAAACTAACGCAGAGGCAAAACAATCAGTTATTAAAGCTACATCTTAAAAAACAACTGTGGCATTTTAGAAAAAAAATTATTTTGAATTTATTTGGAAAGTGAAAAATCAATTATACTTTGTTCTGTGTGAGGAATATATAACATGATGTAAAAATGATATTTCTAATTCCACATAGAGCAACACCATGAAAGGTGGGCTGCGCTTAACCAGCATACACTAAACGTTAACCCGCTTATGTGGCTGGTGCGGCCCCCCTGAACCGTCCTGTTCGCCAGCATCCAACCTGCCTGCCAAAATGAGAG
>MU223022.1:338943-351245 GCA_018584345.1 Thuja plicata | reverse complement strand
CACCACAGGGGGGGGGGGGCGGGGGGAATTTCGTCACATGTTATAGTTGCAGCTGCCCTCGTAAACATGTATGCAAAATGGAGATGCATAGACAACGCACCTGAACTGTTTGATAGAGTACAAGCCACAGAAATGTTGTCACATGAAATGCCATGGCTGCAGGATAAACACAAGGGACTCGTTAAAAAGGCTTCATAAACCTTCAACAAAATACAATCGGTGGGTCTACATCCATCAATCAAAGGATAAAGAACACACGGATTTCGTCATCCGTGTATAAAGATTAATGGAAAGGGGGAATTTTGTAAGATATTAATATTGGAAATGCCGTAATAGACATATATGGAAAATGTGGAAGGATAAACAAGAGAGGTATACTGTTTGACAAAATGCCTCAAAGAAATGTGTTCTTAGAAATGTAATGGTTGCGGGATATGCATAAATTGGATATTTCAAGGATGCTCAAAATATTTGAATCAACATTTTATATGTGCATGCAGCCATGCAAGTTTAGTGAATGTGAGTTGTGCATACTTCAATCACATGGGTAACCTTGAGTGCATTACACCTACATTATTATGTATGTGCTTGGCCTACTGGCTCGTGCTGGCTATCTTGAGAACACCCTTGACTTTGATGAGCAAAACTTGAGGTGGATGCGTGGATTTGTCTATCAGATTACATATGAATATAGGTTTAAGATTATTTAAAACAACGCTTCTTTTTTATTTTGGATCTCATAAAAGATGTGACTAATAATCTTCTCTTAGGTCATGTGAGAAAATGGTAGGGAGATTGATGTAAGATAAAAATTAAAAAGCTCTCTCGATGTAGTTGGATTGAAGGCCATAAAACGATATGTTGTTTTTGGTAAGGAGACAAATGACATTTATAATCACAATAAATCTATATGTAAAGTTGGAGAGCTTGTTTTGGGAGATGAAGTAAGGTATTTTTGAGATGGAAGACATTCACTTAATGGTGTAGATAATGGTGTAGAAAATGAGTGAAAATTATTATCTTTCTTGTTATAGAGACAAGTCATTTTTTTCTTTCTTCTAAACATGTCTTTTAGAACAATTATTAGATTTTTTAAGAACCTTTGCGTTTGTGATAATTACACATATTGCAATGAAATTTACCTTCAAGACTATTACAATTTCTCTAGACACCTAAATTTGATTAATTGCATCAATTGAATTTAGTTAGCCTTGTTCTTTCTATTCATTAAATAATTATGTATTATTTAATTAATTAAGGTTATCCTTTAGCTAAATTGATCTAATTAATTAATCTATACCTTTATTAATTAATTAATTGTAAACCACAACCTACTTAAATAATTTAATTCTCTTTTATTCCTCTATTAGATAAAACAAATTAAACACTTTTTTCAAAAAATTTAATTCACTTTGTCCTTTTCCTCTTTTCTCCAAACATGAATTAATTTAAATAATTAATTCATTTTGTCACATGTATTCTAACCTTAACCACCCTTCAACCATCCTCTAGCCTAACCGATTAACTAACCCTTGGTCCCAACCAACCTCATCTCTTTAACCTCCATCTAACCCCCAACTCACTAACTAACCCTCCAACTAACCCAAGGTTCAAACCAACCTTATCCCTTCGAACCTCTCTTTAACCAATCTTATCCTAACCTCCTCCAAATATGTGCACATTCCTACTTTAGTTAAATAGAAAAAATCCTCCATTTTTATGGCATGCCTTGCAATTGGACATCTAGCCTCTCCTCCACTTATCATCCTTTGAAATGTCACTTGTCATTTATGATGACAATTGTTTCATTTTAGAGACTCGTCATCTTGCACATGTTTTCTATTTAAACCCCCTCATTTCCTTCAGTATTTATCCACTTCTATTTCCTAGAAAATAAGACATTCTAGCAATCTTCATTTCGCTAGAACTAAATCCAGTACATATTATGGTTTTTCACTCCTTAAGAAATGGATGAAATAAGGATTAGAGATATAGGAGTTCATGCAAGAAGTTGGGTGCCAATTCTGCAGAAGTCCACGGAAAAAAAAATTGGCAAACGAAAATGGGCACCCGTTTTGTTAGAAACGGGTGCTTGTTATGCTTCGGATGCCTAAGCCGTAAATATAAAATGGGCACCCATTTACAAAATGGGTGTTTGTTTTGGTTTGGGTGCCCAGACCAAAATGGACACCTGTTTTGTAAAAGCATTTGATTTTTCTTTTAAACCATATTGCAAGTCATTTTCACAACTTGCAAAATGGAATCACTTTTTGCTGCAGACGGGTGCCTGTTTTGAGAGCTATTGCTGACCCCCTTGCTATTGTTTTTCGAGTCTAGGTACATATCGTTGTTTTTATTTGTTTTTTATTATGTTTTTCATTAAACTTGTAATTTATTATTGTTTTTAATTAGTTTAATGTTCACTATGTATTATGCTTAATGTTTAAATTTTTTTTAATAGAATTAAAATAAATTGTTATGTTTAGTTTTATTTTAATTTGTAAATTATTGTAGAAGACAACAAAAATTTCAACCTGTGAGGTTAGACAAAGGAGGATTGTGGATATCTTGGGATGCGAAATTGGGTCCCTCCCCTCTAATTACTTGGGCCTCCCTCTCGGTGTTAAGCCCCTTGAAGAATTCTGGAACAAACTCATTGATAGATTCAACAGAAAATTGGCTGGTTGGAAGGGGATCTCTCTCATTCAAGTGGGAAAAATTTAGTTGGTTAAATCTACTCTTCAAAACCTGCCAACATATGCCTTAAGAACCTTCTCTATTCCTGCTAAAGTTGTGAAAGAAATGGAAAAAATTCAAAGAAGATTTCTCTGGTGAGGGGTGGAAGAGCATAAGAGATTTCCTTTGATTGCTTGGGATAAAGTTTGCCTCCCTAAAAGTGCCGAAGGTCTTGGTATCAGGAAAGAGGGAATGAAGAGACTTCTTTGAAGATAAGTGTCTTTCTAATGACTCTTTGAGTTATTTCTTTGATTGTGACAAAATCCCGAAAGTCTCTTTTATCTGGAATGACTTCCTTAATGCTAAAGATTTAGCCAAATCTAAAGCTAAATGGAAAATTGGTAATGGCCAAACTATTAATTTTTGGAATGAAAATTGGCTACTGTTCGATCCTTTGAAGAACTATGAGCCCTATAAAATATGGAAAGATGAGTGTAACCGAAAATTTGGCTCCCAGGTCTGCAACTATAAAGTGGGAAATACTAAAGGGTGGACTTGCCCTCTATCTCCTAGGATTTGTCTCCCCTTACCACTGTTCTGAATGCTATTTCTTTGTCCCCTAATTAGGATGTATTGATATGGGAAGGATCCCCAAATGGTAACTTCATGGTTGCTTCAGCCTACTCTTACCAGATGCATCAGGAAGCCAAGCCTTTTTTGGATAATGCCTGGTTCCATGGCCTTATTCCCAAAATTAATGTCTTCTTGCTTTTTCTTCAGAACCATATTCTTACTGTTGACAACCTTTTAAAGAGAGGCCTCCCGAGCCCCAATAGGTGTGTGATTTGTAAGTGTCAAGTTGAATCTGTAAACCACCTTTTTCTTCATTGCTCCTATGTAAGCTCTATCTGGCAGTACATCCTCTCAGTTTTTGGGTTGCAATGGTGCTTTCCTTCCTCTATTTAGGACCTCTTTTCCCATTGGACCCAGCCTTTCAAGCATACTGCTTTTCACAAAATCTAGACTTGGGCTCTCCCTCACCTATGCTGAGGAAGTTGGAAAGAGCGTAATAACCGTATCTTCAGGGACTGTAGTAATCCTCCCAAAATCCTTTTCAGAAGATACATCATACTTTATTGGAAAATTATGTTTCCTATGGAGGTACTAACCCTTTTGTAGGAAAAGACAACTTTTCTGATCCTAAGAAGACCAATGATAAAAGACAAAATTGCACCTGGAGCTATCCCCTGGAAGGATAGTTTAAATCCAACTTTGATGGCGCTGCCAAGGGTATCCCGAGAAAGGTGGGAAGTGGTGGTGTTATTCAAAATTGCTTTGGTAAGGGCACTGTTATGGTCATCCTCCCACTTGGCACCAAAACCAATCACTATGCGGAAGCCAATGCGGCCCTCCAAGTTACCAAATTAGCCCATGATCTGGGGATCAAAAAACTTTGGCTAGAAGGTGATTCATAGCATTATAAACTACCTCAACAAGTCATACCCACTATTTTGGACTATCGCCAATATGATAGAAGAAACCCACAACCTTTTGAACACATTTGAGAAGGTACACATATCCCACGTGTACAGGGAAGTTAACGAGGTTGCTGACTGGTTTGCCAACTTGGCGGTGAAAAGTGACAATCAGATTTGATGGCTTGATGGAGGAGACCTACCACGTGAGGTGAAGGATTTAGTTGATTACAGCATAATCCAGGGAAAGGAGGGATTTAATATCATTAATTATGATAGTTAATGTTGCACTTTGCAACGGCTTTCCCATAAATGGAAAGTACAGGATCAATAGGAAAGGTAATGATTCCATGTCACATTTGCACACTTTTTAGGTACCCATTCACAAAGTTAAAACTTACCTTTAAGGCACATCAAAAGAAAAATCTAGAATATCTCTATGAGAAATTGTCTATTAAGCTATAATTTCCATATCGTGAGACAAAGATTTTTTCTTGCAATGGGTGGTGAAAGACATAGAAGGGAGCCCTCTAATGACTATGAGAAATGGAGGAGACAGACTAAGGTTTGGAATTACCTTCAGAAAGGTGAAATTTACACTTTCATTGAAAGGCTTCATGAAGGGAAGCCGTCGATGACTAAAATGTTCGTGAAAAGCTAGGACAAGGGCATTGTGGTGATAGAGGGTAGAAAGTTTATGGTCACCGAGGAGGTTATCTCCATGGTCACTGGAATCCCCATAGTGGGTAAGAAATTTAACAGGGATCGTAAAATTTTGGACTCTGCGATTAGTAATTTCGTGAGGAATGAGGAAGAGAAGAAAGATCTCATCAAAGTCAGGATGTATTATCTTTCTGAAGGGTTCAAAACAATGTGGAGATTCATCTTGAGGGCCATCATCTATTATGTTACGCTAGACACCAGGTTTGACAAGGTCATAACCTATCACTTCGTCCTCATGAACCACTTTAGGTATGGAGGTTTCTATCCCATTCTACTTATATGCTTCTATTAATGAAAATATAAATGGGTTCAGGGATAAGGCTATTGCAAACCCTAATCTGCATGAAGGGCTTTTACTTCTTATTTATGAGTATTTTAAAGCCCAAACTATGGGGAAAGAGGTTGCTGAGAAAGAGGACAGAATGGATGTCTCTGGATCTTATCATGTTCCTTTAAAGACTAAAGACATCGAGGGTATGCAATCTGAGGGTCAGGAAGATTATAAAATAAAAAAGAAGAATCTGGGTTCCTCCTCTAAGAAGCGTATTGCCAGTATTAAAAAAGAAAAAATGGTGACCCCATCCAAAACCATACTACCACTGTGATATCCTCTGAGGAGGAGTATAATGAAAATTAGGAAGGGATGAATACCGATGGGGAGGAAGAGATATCCAGTGGAAAAGGAAAAAAGAGAAGGTAGACCGCCATTGTGAAGTACCAAAACTAAAAGAGCAAGAACATGGATGATAACACTAGCTGGAATACTCCTGAGGACCAGAATCATAGAAATTCCCCTAGCTCTTGCCACAAGGAGAAGGAGAAGCTCCAAGATGAGAATTACAACACTAATCAGGAAATCCCATCTCCCCATCTCTTTGACCCCCACATCACTATGAAAGAAAAGGGGTAGGACAATGATTGCTACATGTCTACGTAGAGGAGGAAAATGATTTGGCACAATTTTGATGTTAAAATTGCCAAAATGGGGATAACTAGGGAAGTCATCAATTCTAAATTTATTGAAGGTGGTGATGGTAGGATTAAGCTAGAGGATCTGAATGACCCAGCTATGGTCGTTCTTAGTGATAATTCAAGGGAATTTGAACTGGATCTTCTCAATAATGCTAGGAACAACATGCTAGACAACTATAGGTCTATTAAGTGGTTATTCCATGAAGTGGGGGAGCTCAAGAATAGAGAAAAAAGGATAGATAATACCAATTTTGATAGCACTAATGAAGATCAGTCGAATCTGATTACTAGGGTCAGAAAAATGGAGGATAAGATGCTAAGGTTTGAGGCAACCCTTAAAAACATTGCTGAACATAGCTTCAACATCCTCAAAGCCTCTAATGAGCATACCAAGATTCTGATTAAGAAACTGGAAGAAAAACCTGAGGGGACTGATGTGGCCAATACAGGTTTGGAAAAAGAGCAGAAGACTGAAGAGGGACCTAGTAAGAGGACAAGGGCTAGTGCAAAGAAGATGAAGGAGAATGATTCTCCAACTGATCTCTAGAAGATAAAGGAATTTTCTACTAAGATGGAGATCCTTGAGTCCAAGGTGGAAAGCCTGATGGAGAACATCTCTTGATTGTGTTCCCTGACTCTTTTGGCTGTCCCTATGTTGTTTGTTTTTTTAGTAGTTTGGTTAGTTTTTGCTCTGGCCCTATGGTGACCTGTTTCATGTTTTGGTTCTGTTTCTTTTTGTCTAGGCATAACTCGGATGTTTTTCAGTTGTGTCTAGTTTCCTTGGGAGCACAACCCTTATGGGGGTATGAGTGACATCCAAACAACTCGTCATCGTTGCACACCCACTTGGGTAGCTTCATAAACCATTAAGTGAAGGTTGGCAACAATTTTTCTTAGCAAGAAGAAAAGGAGAAAAAGAGGAAAACACAAGATTGTTGGCAATATTGTAACCATCTTCCACAGATGCTAAACAAATGTAGAAGCTTGAATTTTGTAGCTAGTTAAAAAGGGAATGCAAATAGCGTTGTCTAATATACATAAAATACAATTGTAGGATAAGAAGGAAAAGAGGTGTTGTAGGGTAAATAAACATAATGAAAGGGAGTATCTATAGGAAATTAGATAATTTTATTTGAATTAAAATAAGTGTAGATGTGCAGAAAAAGTTTTTGTTTTGTTTTATGTGTAAAGAAATGCATATCAAAATAAGTATAAATAACTAGTGCATTGTTAGGCAATCTAAAATTGGGACTTTGAGTAGGCATCCAATAACTAGAAATCTCATTCAATGGAAGGGAGAGAAAATAAAAGTTGCATGCTGCATATCTGGTGTCCTATAAAAGTGGAGAAGATTAATGTAAAAGATGTTGTAAAAGTTGATTTGTCAGAGAACCAAACCAATGTAAAAGAGAATGATTAGCAGATATCTAAGTACCAGTTGTGAGGTGCACATTGATGTATTGAGGATTTGTTGTCTGATGCAATAGTAACACGCTTTAGGTTTATAAGTTTGAAGTAAATTTCATTGGCAGGTATCTGTATACTGCTGAAGGAAGAGAATTGTGAAACATAATTGTAAAAAAGAGTTGTAGCATAAGAGAAGAACAAGTATTCAATAGAAGATGAATAGTTGAAGAACAAGCATCACTTGTATGTGGGGCTTTCAATGTTTTTTGTAAAACAAATATGGCAGCGAACAAGGTTAGTAGAAATCCAAATCATTTTGAAGATTGTCTTTGACGATTGGTTGACTGAGCAAGGACCATAATTGCGCCTCTTCTTTTTTATAATTGTAGTACAGGCATTGTTTTGCATCTTGGCATATATTTCAAAAAAAAAGGTTGGTTCGATTCATGGATCTTCGATTGTCTTAACTTGTGTGATAGTTGTAAAGGAAAGCCCTTGATTTTTAGTTCTTCCTATGTCTATTGTAGCTTTTTTTAATGTTAAACCTTGAGGTTTATGTATAGTTATTTCCCAAGCCATTATTAATGGGAGTTGTGTACGGTTTCATTGCACTATTGGAGTAATGGGAGCATGTTTTAGATTTTGAATATCCCATGAAGACCAGTGTAATTTGTAAATTCAATGACAACATATTTAGGTAATTTGAGTGGCTTTAAATCACTGTCATACACAATTGCTTTGATTTGGCTTATGGAGTCATTGAAAAAAGGCCAACTTGAATCCATAGATTAGTTGCTAACATTACTTTCTCATTAAAATATAACAATACTTCTAGAGGCAGCTAGTCGTCGTTGTCATATTTAGCGTGTAGTTGACACCCAATTTTGCAACACAAAGTGCAACTGGAAGGTTTAATTGTTTGAGCATTTTTTTTTATTGTGGGCTCTCACCATATCATTGGTGGCAAATAAATGGATTGTTTAGTCAAATTATTTTTGTTGTTCAAGGATTAAATTGGTTTTTGTATGTTCCATAAGAATTTTCCAATCCTCTTGAGAGGGCTCAACATTTATTATGTTTTGTAGAATCATTTGAAACTTGAGTTGTGAGAGAGAGGAACCTTGTTGCCAGAATATAGTATCCAATGTAACGAAAAAATTGAAACTCATCCATAAATTAAGTGCCTTGGAGTGTGAGGCATAAATGAGTTTTTCCATTACATGTGGTAATTGGCCATAGTCACCTACAAGAATAATAGATAGACCAACAAAATTTTCATGTTGTTGGTTAGGGAATGCTTGGCACAAGTGACTGTCTACTTTCAACAATAGTTTGGGGCCTAAAAAGTTCATTTCATCTATTGATATGTACTTAAAGTGTTTCAATTGTTCTTGGAATTCCATCAAAGTTTGTCCTTATAAAGGATGGAATTGTTTAACAGGGATATGAAGGCTTGTATGTATTGTTGATGATTGCACATTATAAGCAGCAACCCCTGTTGGTACAAGGACAAGCAATGGGTTCCCACTACCATTAGGAGATGTGTTCATTTTTTTCTAATACAATGAATGAGGAACAATTTACCAATGCATGTTGTCCCTTGAATGATCATTTGTAATGATGGTGGGTTGTTTGTATTAGTATGATGTTGATGAATCAAATTCAATGTAAGTTGTTGTTTGGCTGCTAGTTGGAAATAAAATTTCACTCTATAGTTTTCATAGGACTGGGAAATGCTTGACAATAGACTTTACTTGCTGGTATAAACTACACAATAATATCATGTAGTTGTTGTGGCGTTGTATTTGTGTTTCATAAATAATTTATATCAAAATATCATTTGCCCAAAACTTGTAGTTCATTTAATACATTATTATTTGTAGCACCCATTCAAGAAAGGAGCTCACATTCATATAGACCGAGTTCTTCAACATTTTGACAATTAGTCACGTCATTTTCATTATATGTTTCAATTTCAATGTTATTTACAATATAGTCAATGTGCCAACATACATAATTTATTGTGTTGAATGATTTCCAATTTGTTATTATTTCATCTTTTGTAATTCCAATATCTAAAGATATAGAATAAAAATGTTTATATGAGAGAAGTTCACTCCAAAAAAATGTTCCAAAATCAACAGTCATGAATGTTTCTATGAATGTGAGAAAATTTTTATCTGATGTGGAGGGGACTTCAATCCTAAGAATAAAACTTGGATGATATTAAGGGCAATTTATTATTGGCCTCATTTATTTAAGGATGCCCATTTTGGGCAAGAAGATGTAAAAAATGTGCTCTTTTTGCAGGAAAACAAAGGCTAGCAACATTGCCACTAAAGCCTATCATTGTTGAACAACCATTTATCAATTGGGGAGTGAACTTCATAGGCCCCATTAAACCTAATTCTAGTGCAGGTCACAAATGGATCTTGACTACTACAGACTAATTTACAAGATGGACCGAAGTTATTGTATTGAAGGAATCAACTAGATCTGTTGTTCTCACCTTCTATGAAGACGTTATAAGCAGGTTTGGAGTACCTCAATCAATTATTTCTGATAATGCATTGACTTTTGTTGGGTCTAGAATAACATAATGGGCTGTTAAGAATGGGATCTATCTGAATAGATTATCTAACTATTACCCTTAGGATGATGGATTTGCTGAATACACTAATAAGAACCTCATAAGGATTATCAAAAGGACTCTACGGGAGCACAAGAGGGATTGACATTCCAAGCTCAAGGAAGCCCTATGGTTGGACAAAATTACACCAAAACAGATCACTGGCAGCTCACCCTATGTACTGGTTTATGGTAAGGAAGCATGGTTACCAATTTCTACTAAGTTTCCAGCCCTACAATTAGGTGATCAGATGATGTTGTTTGAAGAGGAATAGCCTCTTAAGATAAGGTTTGTTGTGTTGTTACAGCTAGAAGAGAAAAGGAGAAAATCCTTAAAGAACATTGAGCTAAGGAAAAATCAGACTAAGAGGTCTTTTGACAAGAAGGCTACACCTAGAGAGTTCAAGGAAGGTGACTTGGTTCTTAAATGAGATGTGCTGAAAAGTAGACCAGGGTAGCATGATAAGTTTGACAATTTTTGGTTAGGCCCATTTGTCATCACTGAATGTAAAGAGAACAATGCCTTTCAACTATCCACCACAGATGGAGAGATCTTGCCTATCCCAGTCAATGGGATCTTCCTCAAGCTTTGTTTTGAGGGTTAGTACTTTCTAGCTTAGGTTTCATTTCAATAAGTGTTGTCAAGCACTGGGGGTCTTTAGGTTTTTCATTTTTCAATAAAGTGCCTTAAAGGCACAAGGTCAGTTCTGGGTTGCATGAGTGATTAGATAGGTTGCATGAGTCCTTAAATAGGTTGCATGAGTCCTAGTTTAAGTTGATTTTTCCTAATGGTTGTGAAGACATTATATTTTTCCATTAGTATGTGCAAGGAAAAACATGATATACACCATCGGTTTATACTACACCGATAGACAGGGCACAACACTAAGTTTGATGCCAAGGTTACCGATACTACCAAGTACAAAGCATCCTGACAAACAATAATCAGTGTTACCCGATGACAAAAAGGATAAGGGAACCTGATGAGTAACCAATAGTGCAACCCAACGAATAGTCAAAGAGTGGAACCCGACAGATGAAGGGAACCCAAAAATTAGTTCAATTAAGGAACATCGATAGACTTTTAGTTCACACCGACGATCAAGAACTGACAGTCAATTAAATCCCGCAAAAAGTGGATCTGACTTTCCACGTCAGATAAATTACTGAAGTTTTATATATAGCTTGTTGATTTTTTTTAAATCCATTATGTGCAGAGAAAGTAATGTAATTAATATTGCTTTTATCAGTTTAACTATTTTAAAAACATGCAAAGTAAAGCATCAAGGTCTTGAGTTGCATACCTTGTATCTAGAGTTAACATTGTAATGTGTGATTCTAGAATAGGTCAAATACTTGTATAACTAGATGCTCAATCTATTAACAACATATTGTTCAATGATGATTGTAGCCACTAAGAGCATCTAAGGATCATACAAGAGAATTCAAGCAACAACAAGGACAAAGATCAAATAAGTTTTGAAGAACAAGAACACAGGCTATCGATGAGAAGGAAAAGGTATTAATCAATCACTAAAAGGTGATATTCATATACTGTGAGATTTATTGGATCTGTAATAATAAATTATAGATTGCATACTATCAAGTCAAACATATTGTAAACATTCTAACAAGTAGGGTACACTTAAGAAATCCTTTCAAGGAAGGTGGACTTAACAGTCCTATTGTAAATCTCTTAACCGAGTGCACACTTCATTAGTGTTGCTAAAGCTCTTAACAAAGTAGATCCTAACAGGTCTCCACTTTCATACTCCTAATAGGGTAGATCATCAGAAGTGATCATTTGTAAGCCTTTACTGGCTCCCTTCCATTCTACAGATAGTGAAGTTTTGTGGGTGCCATCCCCACCACAAATTTTACTTCCTAACATGAGTTTTCTGTGATATCATATCTTGTGTTATGTGTCTATTACTTTCATGAATGTTGCATAAAATTAAATTTTATTTATAAATACTACATGGGTGATACCACAATAGTGGGTTACACTTTTTTGCCTAAACGGACATTGAACTCTACATTTTGAGAAAAACTTTCACATTCGGATGCATATTGTTGTTAAACTGTTTGAAATCGGAAGACGAAGTAAACTAGAGTCTTCTAGGATTTTCTGTCTAGATTCTAACTATATTTTTTTAATTTTTTTTTGAATTGATTTTAATGGTTTTTTTTTTCTCCCACTAAAACTGCTATGTTGCTGAGAACGTCTTTTTCAAAAAGGTATAATGACTTCGTACAACATAACTTTTTTTCTAAGATAGATATCAATGTGATTCTTTTGAATTTGGTTTTTTAACATCCATATGGAGGGCATGCAATTGGTTTGATGATATTATCATGATTATTGCATATTTTATGAACGTTTGAAGTAGAGTCAACTGTAATTTTGACATACCTTGACTG
>MU223022.1:309324-338723 GCA_018584345.1 Thuja plicata | reverse complement strand
AAAAGGAGGTGTCCCTATTCTTTCATTTGAGCCCCGTGCTTGAGCCCCGAAGCCATGAAAACTGTAGATTTCTGTTAGCCTTTGCAGATAGCCTCAATTTTGGGGGTTTCGATAGAAAGTACTTTCGGTCAAAACTAATTAGTTTCGATCGAAAGTAATTTCTATAAAAAGTACTTTCTTCATTTAACATGAATATGGGTCAACATCCCACTAAAATCTTTACTAAATTAGTTTCGATCGAAACTAACTTAGTTTCGATCGAAACTAGGTTAGTTTCGATAGAAACTAAGAAAAAAAGGTAGTTTCGATCGAAACTATTAATGTTTCGATCGAAACAATCAGGTACTTTCTATCGAAAGTACCTGACTAAATCCTCCCACCTTGCGGATTCGTGAGGAATTTCTTTCTCTGAAAAAGTGTAACCCACTATTGTGGGATCACCCACATACATAAGAAAGAACATCAGATATGGTTGGTAATAGAGTAAAGAAAGATTACTAATGATGAAGGGTGAAAAGTGTTAAAAGTTTTAGAGGTACTGATTCACTCCTCCCCTCTCAATACTACTTCCCATTAATCCCAACAATTGGTATCAGAGATAAGTTGCTTCTTGGAAAGCTTAAAGGATTAAAAGGAAAGATCATACAATGGAGAAGTACAAACTTGATAAAAATATTGAGAACAAAAAGATTAAAATTCAGATGTTCTATGAACATTATAAAGAAGCTAGAATCGGTATGAGACAACTTTTGGATGAAAGAAAGAAAATGGAATCTCAATATAACGAGACAAATTATCTTGAGGAAGAGATTCTAGATTGCTTTGAGTCTTCAGGATCAAATACAAGCAAGGCATCATATACATCAGAAGAAAGCATCACAAGCTTAACTGAGATCAATCTACATCTGGTTGGATAAGTCAAATCTCTACAAATTGGTCAAGAGACACAGATGGTAAGAATGATTGATGTCACATGAAAAATGCAAGGCAAGATGAACAAGAAAGAAATATAGCTATTGATGATAGAACAAAGATCACAGACAAGCTACAAGAAAAGGAGTTTGAGATACAAAGATTGACAGAGCATCACCATCAAGTTACAAATCAGATTATTCTGAGTCAAGAGGCAAACAGAATGAATGTTGAACTCATTGAAAGAATATAGTCTATTAGTGAACTAAGAGAAGAGAATGAAAAAATAAAGCATGAGGTTAGAATTCAAAAACAACATAATGAGATTATCAAGAAAGCTGAAGAAAGCAATAAAAGAATGGATGATTTTCTTGAAATTCAATGAAGAGTCAACACCAACAATGGTCTAGGCTTTACCGAGAATGGAGAATCATCAAATCAAACTAATCCAAGACCAAGGAAGTTGACATGCAATCACTGTGGAAAGCAAGGCCACACCTCAAATGTGTGCAGGAGCAAAGAAAAAGGTATTCCTAAAGCTACATCTTCATTCATAGGATTTTGTTATAAGTGCAACAAGAAAACACATAAAGAATATGAATGTAGATCAAAGGTGAAAGAACCAAAGAAGGAAAACTATATGGACAAGTATTGTCCCACTTGAAAAATGCATGGGCACACATCTCTTGAATGCATGAAGAAGAAAATTGAAGCATGGAAGCCAAAAGGTCTAGAAACTCCCTATCAACTGAGCAAAGTCGATAACTCATATGTCTGGGACTACAACACTTGGACAAATTGTACAACATGTGGTAGATATGGTCACATTGCTGCAAAGTTCATGAGATTATGGACCAAAAGGTCTAGAGGCTGGACCAATCCCAGAATGGCATGCTTACACTGTCACAAAGTTGGTCATCTCAAGAAAGACTGCAGAGATTGAATGAAAGAAACAAGCATGTATCCCAGTGGAAAACCCATTGAAGACATCCGGAGAGCTAGAGACAAAATGTGGAGAAAAGCTTCAAGCAATGATGAAGCTGGACCAAGTAATGAAAATGGTGACACCCCATCCAATGGATCTAGTGACATCACCACCCCCACCTAAGAAGAACAAGTAAGTATGGAACTTCACTACACCAAGTCATATTTTACATCAGTTCCATTATACAAATTGATTGATAGTCAAAATCTGCACATAAGTAAAAGATTCATGTTATGTTACTTGTTACAATTCTGAGAAAACAATGCCATCGGTAAACACATCGAAAATCATCGGTAAACATAAAAAGATGAGCTATTTACACTTACCAAGAATTGTCAGTCAATACATAAAATGGATAAGTTGCCAATGTAACCTGACACCCATCGGTAAAGAAGCAAAGTTATAAAGTTGTCTTGACACAACACCGATATCCATTGGTAAAAGCAACAATCTTAATAGACATCCCGAGTATCCTGTCAACACCGAGAATTTTATTTGAAAGTCTTACCAACGAACTCTGTCTTCATGACTCGACGAGTTTGTGAGCATTTATGACAGACTTAGGGAAAAGGTCTATAAATACTTGACGGGAGCACTTCATTTTGCACATGCAATTTGAGAAGAAAGAGCAGAGAGAAAACAAATTCATGAGAAATATTTTAGCAGAGCGACCTCAACTCGATCCAAAGCACTCCAAACAAATCTCTCACCAACCAAATGGATCAAAGTAAGTACCGAGTGCACCGAAGAACTCTATTATCATTTGCAGAAAAACCCTAAATTTGAAATACGATGACAACCACTTCAAGAATCACAAAATTGAAGAATGATAAGAAGAATGCAGTTAAGTTGATAAAGAACAATGTTTGTGTGGAACCCAAGTACAAAATATGCCCAGAGATTGCATCGGAACCTGATGATTCTGGCGCATTTTCAAAAATTCCACCTAGGGTTTTTCTAATAGAAGGCATAAGGTCTTATATTCACTGCAAGATCATTGAGATAGGTGATCTAGAGATAGATCAATCTTACAAGAAGCTATGTGATGAAAAAGGAAACCTGAAAGAAGAACATAAACATTTACAGGTAAAGGGGATAACAAATGCACTACATTTCCCAAGGGTTTTCAAAACTGATTGGATTAGGTTAGTTCTGAGAAGAATGCATGACAAGAAGGTATGGCTGGATGAACCTAAATAGATCACAAAGGATGTGTTACATGCTATAACTAGTTACCCCATAACCGACAAACCTAAGGCACATAAGCATCTCTCCAGGCCAGAAGTTGAAAAATTCACAAAAGCCGAATGAGATAATAGAGGACTTAAAGTGAACACCATCACCGACAAGGAACTGAGGTTCAATGCATGTGTAATAGGTTACAAGATCTTTCAGGCAAGCAGGATAAACAACATATCGGCAACAATAGTAAGAACAACCTATAAAATTGTCACAAAAGGAATACAAATGGATCTATGTGAGATCCTGTTGAAACAACTTAATGAGAACATGACAACAATTAGGTCTGCAAAGACTAACACATGTAAGTTCAGTTCACTCATCATGTGTATATAATTTTACTTTCAAGAATACTTTCCTTCAGTAGGCAAAGTAAAGTAGGATACTACCAAACCAGTCACACTAAAAATTAGTGAACTTATAAAGCCGCTAGGAGACAATTTTGATTCAGTAATGACTGCATACTTCCTTGAATTCAAGGAAAAGATGATGGAAAGAGTGAGGATCCATGAGTAATTGATTGATAAACATACAAATGAGATATTTTTTATGGCAGATACAAATTTCACTCACATAAAACTAGTTATACCAAGGACAGCCTGGTTAGCACCTCTTGACTATGAAATCAACATAGATCAAGCAACCAATGCAATTGATGCATTGATAAATGAGGCACTTGACATAAAAAAAACAAGATTTGGAACATATGAAGAGGCGAAGTCCAAAATAAAAATAGGCCTAGTAATCAAGAAGACTATCAACAAGAAGAATAACATGGTTAAGAATCTTGAAAAGATTCTATCGGTTAATGAGGAGGAAAAAGAACAAAGAGAGGAAACTATGGAACAGGGTACCATCGGTGAAGAACAAGATGAACAAAAATTAGATTCTAAGGCAACTAAGTCTGATACACCTCCACCTCCTACAAAGAAACAAAGAACAAGGAGCTAAACAAGAAAATATTCTACACCTCTCAAGAAAGGTCAAGTGAGGACCTACAAGAGGAAGCAACAAACATAGAAACAAACTGTGAAACCAACACCTACAAAAAGAAGGAAAATAGTGGTCAAGACCAAAGATGATAGACAATTCAAAAGAGGATGAAACTGATGTAGATAAGAAAATCTTCACACCCCAAAAAATTGATGAGATAGCTGATTCAATTGCTACACATGGTACCATGTCTGATAGGAAAATCAAACAATGGGATAAACTTGAGCTAGAGGGCCAAAAAAGACACAAGATGCAATAATCAAGGCAATGGTCAAGTCTAAATATGTACCAGTAGAATTCATAGGCTAAATACCCAAAGAGTTGGGTAAAAAAATTTCACAACAATGGTCATATGCTCTTCACACCGAAAAGGAAGCAAGGTAGAGGGTACTTGTCACACTTATGCCTCCCAAATCAAAGATAGAAGAAATCAAAGAAATAATGAAGAAGAACTTAAATAAATTTGTAGCTAAGATTAGAGCTTACAAAGTGCTAGAAGATAAGTTTATAGAGCTGGACAGTATGACCGAGGCCAAATAGAGACAACTCCTAGATCTACCTGTAGAGTCAATAAGTCATTAGAATCAATTACTTCTCACCGAAACACCTCATGTAGAGGAGGAGAAAAATAAAGCAAGTCCTAAGCACATTGCTATGGATAATACTGAAGATGATAATGAGCCCATTGACTTAGACAAATTCATGGATGACCTTGAAATTCAAGACATCACTCATTATGACTCTGATAAAGATCCCCAGAAAGAGGATGATGTAATTTTTATATCTCTTAAGGATCAAACCAAGAAAAAAACATTGGAGACCAAAGGAAATAAGCTACATGGATGTTGTTGATGAAATATGGCTAGACAATACCATTACTAACATAACAGAACTGGACCCTGCAGAGAAAATACAAAAAGATGAAGATGTCACTACTCGACAAGCTCAAATTGATGAGTAGGACACAATTCTTGATGTAGCACTGGATAGCATGTAGAATAATATGCCAGTATTGATGAAGGAAGTAAATCTCCTAGAAGGAAATGAAGAATCTAGTGTAGCAGATACAACCATACCTGAAGACAAGGGTGATGCTGAGACAAAACACACAACTGATAAACCACATGATACAACTGCAGATCAAGCTACAACCGATGATGAGAAAGACAAGTCTACTGATCTGAATAAAGAAGAAGAAAAACAAGTAGAAGAGGACAAGAAGAAGGAAAAAGGTGAAGATGCAAAGATAGATGAACAAGAGAAGAAAATAGAAGAGAAATCTGCAGAAACACCAAAGGTTGATGGAGAGACATCTTCACCAAATTGACAGGTGAAACCCAAGCAGAAAACACATGAAGCTTCTTCAACAAAGCCTTCACCGAGCGCCTCTGAGAAAACAAATGAACTAGCAATGGTAGTTCATACATCTGCCTCTACTCAAATATCAAGGAAGAAGAAGAGCAAGAATAAGAATCCAGTTACTCTGGATGAAATCATTGAGATTCCAGTATGTGATCCTAGGACATTGGATCCAATTGAATTGAAAAAGTATGCACTACTTGGTGAAAGAAAATCCATGCAAGACAAGTTGAGAAAAGCCACCAAGGAAGAAAAGGTATTTGAAGTTGCCCGAGGAATACTTTAATAAATTGTACCTAACATAGATGTTGATCAAACAACCCCCATGCTTGATCAATTAGTGGTTCTCACTGATGCAATCACATCTCAAAACATAGATGTTGAGAAGGCTATGGAAGAAAGACTTGAACAGAAATATGAGTTCAAGTTAGCCAAAAAGATAAGCCAAGAAGTGGCATTACAAAAGGTAAAGCTTTCTGAACTAGTTAGCACAGTAGACCCAATTATCTCAGAAGATATAACCTTGATATATAAATTATGCATGCTAGATCAAATCACAAAGGATTATACTAAAAAGACAGCACAAATAGATACCAATCTTCAAACAAGTGCATAGAGTCTCACAAACAGTGAAGAGGCAATCAAATTGCACAATGAGAAGCTCAAACAAGCTTGAAAGCTGAGACAAGACATACTGATTGAAGAAAACAAGTTTAGAGATGAGGTAAATGAGCTTCAAGCTCAACTCCTACCGACACTCTCACTTCTGCAACAACATATGATAGAGGAAAGAACACTAATTGTCACCCCAGAAATGTCTATCCTAGACAACATTTATGATACGCATGCCAAGATACAACTAGAGCACCTCAAAGAAAAATAGGAGAAATTGATGGAAGATATCAAGAACACCCACTCCCACATTCTGGACACATTGTAAGTTACACATTTTTGTCACATTTTTGACAACTTATAAGTTGTACATTTTTGTCATGAGTATCAAATAAAGGGGGAAATGATATGTAAAGTCAACAAAAAAATGGAAAATGAAAGGAAGAAATGATTTGTACACTCAGTCATTTGAAAGAGGAAAGAATAGGGAATGTATAGTACAAAGGCAAGTATACATATACATATATATACTTATACTATACCGATGCATACAGTTAGGGGGAGTCATATAATGACAAGGATATATACATGGTGTACATACTAAACACTTTAATATTATGAACATCAATTTTTGATACTAATGTCAAAGGGGGAGATTGAATACATTATATTTTTCCATTAGTATATGCAAGGAAAAACATGATCTACACCATCGGTTTATACTACACCGACAGACAGGGCACAACACTACCCGACGCCAAGGATACTGATACTGCCAAGTACAAAGCATCTTGACAAACACTATTCAGTGTTACTAGATGAAAAAAGGAAAAGGGAACCCAACGAGTAACCAACATGGCAACCTGAAGAACAGTCAAAGAGTGGAACCTGACAAATGAAGGGAACCCAACAATCAGTTCAATGAAGGAACACCAATAGACTTTTAGTTCACACCAATGATCAAGAACCAACAGTTAGTTACATCCCATAAAAAGTGGATCTGAGTTTCCATGTCAAATAAATTACTAGAGTTTTATATATAGCTTATTGATTTTTTTTAAATCCATTATGTGTGGAGAAAGCAATGTAATTAATATTGTTTTTATCAGTTTAACTATTTTAAAAACATGAAAACTAAAGGATCAAGGTCAAGTTGTATACCTTGGATCTAGAGTTAACATTGTAATGCGTGAATCTAGGATAGGTCAAATACTTGCATAACTAGATGCTCAATCTATTAAGAACATGTTGTTCAATGGTGATTATAGCCACTAAGAGCATCTAAGGATCAGACAAGACAATTCAAGCAACAACATAGACAAAGATCAAATCAATTTTGAAGAACAAGAACACAAGCTACCGACAAGTAGGAAAAGATATTAATCAATCACTAAAAGGTGATATTCATATACTATGAGCTTTAATGGATCTGTAATCAACAATTATAGATTGCATAGTGTTAGGTCAAACATATTGTACACATTCTAACAAGTGGGGTACACTTAAGAAATCCTTTCAAGGAAGGTGGACTTAACATTCGTATTGTAAATCTCTTAACTGAGTGCACACTTCATTAGTGTTGCTAAAGATATTAATAGAGTAGATCCTAATAGGTCTCCACATTAATACTACTAACAGGGTAGATCATCAGAAGTGATCATTTGTAAGCCTTTATTGGCTCCCTTCCATTCTACAGATAGTGAAGTTTTTTGGGTGTCATCCCCACTGCAGTTTTTACTTCCTAACATGAGTTTTTTGTGATATCATATCTTGTGTTATGTGTCTATTAATTTCATGAATGTTTCTATGAATGTTGCATACAATTAAAGTTTATGAATGAATACTACATACATAAGAAAGAACATCAGATGTGATCAGTAATACAGTAAAGAAAGATTACTAATGATGAAGGGTGAAAAGTGTTAAAAGTTTTAGAGGTACTGGTTCACCCCTCCCCTCTTAGTACTACTTCCCATTAATCCTAATAGGTTGCATTATGTATTTTCTAGTTTTTGACTCCATTTCCCAATGGACAAGGTCTATAGTTCATGTCTAGCAGACAAACATCCAGCAGAAGTCGCCAGAATTGTTACCCTAAATTTGTACATGCGGGATGATCATCATAAACATTAAAAGATTGCATAAAGGTTCACCTCTTCAACATTATTATTGAGCTGATGAAGATGAAATACATTGCTATTGCATTCATATTATCAGTTACATTGTACTCTAAGTATTGATCATATTCAAATTTTCAAATTCATAATTGATCATTACATTGTGCATTCAAACTGAATGTAATAAACAAGTGTGATTTCCATATTACATCTTTCATATTGGAACTTAGAGGAAATTGTAGAAAATAAAGCATGATAGAAGCATGAGTAGGGTTCCATGCATTGCCTTCTAAAAGTCAACTCTTTGATATGGGAGTTGGTTGTCTAAGCTTTGTCCAAGTCTTCATGTCTTTGTCATAAGTCTTCATGTCTTGCATCTTAGGTCTTAGGGTCATGTCCTGCATCATGGAGAGAAAAGGTATTAGATCCAAATTGGATCTAAGCAATGCAATGGAAACCTAAAACAACATACACCAATCAAACTTTTAGAAATGCACATTTACCAATAACATCAATACAATGGAAAAGTGTGCATCTACATCAATAGAATAATAGTATCAAAGGGACATAACTCTATGAAACCTTTTACTATCTATGGTTATCATTATACATTGTACAAGAGTTGTTGTTTGTAAAACTAGATATCTGAATTAAAGGGACTTAGTTCCTGTAGTTGAGAAACCTTTTCCAGAACAACAATATGTTAAGATAGTGAACACAATCAATCAACCAACATTCATGCATGAATGTCATTACATATGGCACTCACACACAAAAATTGAGCAGTTGGTCATGTTCACTAACCTAACATGTTGGATTTGATGATGTTTGCAAACAAAATAAGAAGAAGTGTATTCAGATGTAGAAAGAAATATGATTTGTGTTCACTAGTAGCAGATCACAAAGAAAAGTGCAGTGAGTGTCACGAACCCGTGCTCGAACCTCACAAAATGCATTATCAAAAGAGAAAGGAATGCTAGGAGTTCATGAATATAATGAGAAGTTTCCAAAGGAGAATGAAATGCAAATTGATATGCAGAAAGATGATCAAATTACATTGCTATCAGTTATCAAATGATTAAAATTTGCAAATACTTCATACAGTGCATGTTCATGAAGTGGTATTGGCATTGCTATTTAAATTTATAAAACTTGCATATCACTATATTGTTCTTTCTATTTTTGCAAAGTAACATGTATATGCAAATGTGGATGCTCATGATGTCATCAAAGAACAATAATCATCAATTCAAACACTGTTGATATCGAGTGTAGTGTAATCAAATGCTATTGTGAAAACTGGTGTACACGGATAGTAAGTATGTGCAAAACAAAGATATGCAAAGAAGGAGATGAATTTCTTCTTGCAATCAAATGATAAGTTAACACTGTTATTTAGTTTTACCTAATGAAGATCAATTGTAATGTTTTTTGGAAAAGTTGATTACTGTTATGCTGAACAAAAGACAAATGATATTCTTACCAGAAGTGTCATTTAGTTATTATTAAATGAATATGCATATATGGAAATCAAATGATAGTGCATATTGTGGAGAAGAGGAATAACAGTAATACTATTATAAAGTAACATGCATACACAAAATAACTAAATTGTAGTGTTATCAGACTGGAAAATGCATATATAGAATTCAAACACTGTTAACATCATATAAAGAGTTCATCTTAATGATGTTAAATATATTGGTATGTTTGTATAAAATAAAATAAATAACAATGATATATGTTTAATGGAAGAGGATATGCATGTTCAACAGAAGACATGCAAGATGAGACAACAGTGTGTTCTTATTTGGGACAAAAGGATCAGTAATATTTTTATAAGTTGCTACCTAGGCATCAATAATGCTATCAAATAAAAATGTTTTTATTGGATATATGTTCAAATGCAGTGCATGTTCAAGAATGAAAGGTAAATGACAGTGTTATTTTGCATGTTCAATAACAGTGCCTATTCATGGATGAAATCAAATAACAGTGTTATTGAAAAAAAAGTAATATGTGCATAATAGAGAAATGATCAAACGACAGTGCATGTTCAATAAAGAAACTAAATTGTAGTGTTGTCAAAGTAAAATATGCATGGATAGATGTCAGACAAATAGCATTATTATCAAATGTAACATTCATGTTCGAGAAATGACAGTGTTTTTGATTTAAAAAGTAGCCAAAACTGGGGGCTGACCCGAAAAGACACAGCCAGCATGAGGAGTGCTAACAACCAGCAAAAAAAACACACAGCAAACCCTCAGCCTATGTCAATTTTAAAAACCAAAAACCATGAAAGAAAATCAATAGGCCCCAACTCCAACACAGAGCTGGTAACAAGCGTGGAAGTCCTAATAGGCCCCAACCTCACCATGAGGTTGGTAACTAGCCTATGGTAATAAGTAGTATTAAAGTTAGCATTAACAGTAACAAATGGTAAACCACCACTACAAAAACTTAAGTTTAACCGTAGCTTGAATAGGCCCACATCGCCCAACCGAAAAGTCCAGGCAAATAAATTAAACATAGGAAAAGGAAACTACTTGGGGTTACCTTCCCCGCCATTCAACAAGAGCTTAAGCTAGTCATCTGCAAGGAACTGGTACAGTTCTTCATCCTTTCGCTCTCTTCCCAAAGAATTCACTTTCTCCATATGAAGGAGTTGGAGCGTAGTTGCTGCTGCATGCATGACCTTCACAGCAAAGTCCACGATCCTATTAAAGCTTTCCCTGAGAATTTTTATTTCCTCCCTAATTTCCCTTAACTCCTCCTTAGGGTCAGAAAGAAAGAGAGGCTCCTAAGGTCCTTTAGCTTTATGGGGAGTGTCACTTGCAACATCAGGCATTTTCTCATTTGTCTTCTTGGAGTCCTCCAGGGATCCCTTAGGATCTTTGTTAGCATTTTCCTCCTGGGGGCTAAGGGGCTGGGTAGTTAAGAGTGGTGAGTCTGATTTCTTCTCCTCAAAGAGATTTTTCTTTGAAAGGTCAAAGGATGGGAGACAGAAACTAGCAAAGACTTGAGAGTCATGACTTGAGAGAAATGACAGTGTTGTTGGAAAAGGAAAAGATGCATTTTAAAAGTATCAGGCTCTCTGCTTACAATATTGTTCATGGGTGTCAAGAGCCAGTGCTCGAACCCTATGAGTAACTTTCTTACTAGAGTTACAAAGACAGTTTGATACACTTGTCATTATCATTTTTGCAAGGTGGAGCATAAAGTCAGTGAATAGGATACATACAACATATTTTGAATAATGTCAAGCTCGTTTCAAACCATGGTCCCAACAGAGAGTGGTGATATTCAAAAATGGTGGCTACTATCGACATTGGACACAAACAAAAAGAAACCCCAAGAAGATAGCATGAAGACAAAGATGATGGACAACACTAGAGGGATAACATAATTATGGTAGTAGAGATATATAATAAAAAACAACAGAAACTTATCTAGCTATGGGTATTCATAACACAAGCTCGAGCTATCCAAGCCACAACAAAAACTTATCTCACAGTGGGTATTCAAGCAAAGGTGAAAATAACAGCAGAAAATAAATGTACCCAGAAGTCATTGCAAAAAATCATGGAGAGGCATCAAAGCTAAAGCCTACAACTGAAATTTTTTAAAACCATGTAAACAAAAAACCGAGAATAGAGGTTACTTATCTCTAAGTTCACAACAAATATTAGAAGATGTGAAGCTCGAGCTTCATGAAGACAAGAAGAAATGATGCCATACATTATGGCATAAAACCCAAATCATTGAAACCCCACGGTGTTGACAGCCTGAGCTCTCTCTTTTCAACAGAGAAACTCCAGTTTAAGCATGCACTCAAGTGATAAACATAGCCCAAGCCCCAGATTAAGTTCTAAGAGAACTCGAGATGGTAAGATTCTAAGATCTTTATCTTTACAACAACTTCCAGTTAGAGCCTGAGCTTCATATTCAAAATGAGTGCTTGACATACAATCATGGTCAGAGATGAACAATCAACAAAGTGAACTTCAAACAAGCAACAACACAATTCCCACATCATAGTGTCAACTTCCAGATTGACAACGAAGCATAGAGAAGTAGTAAAAAAAAAATCAAAATCAATGCCACAATTGTAGCAAGGGCGGCACCATAGATTATGGTTTCAAAACCCTTACATTTTCCCCAAATGCAAATGCAGTTCGAAGACCTAGAAAATACCAAGTTTTGATAAAACTTTGGAATCTGCTATTAGAGGAGTAAATGCCTTACAAACTATAGTGTATGACAACCACATCCAAATGCCACAACAATATCACCATAGCCTGGCCTATGCCTCAATGGAGATGTACATATTTTACATAGTATTGGTCATGTTGACCTTAGGGATATGGTGTCGGCTTCATTTAGCCTTGAATTATATGTGATAGGGTTATAGTTTTTTTGTATGGTCATTTTGTTTATTTTTAGGTTTGTTATAGTTTTGTATATGTTTGTAGTATGTATAAAAGATGTAATTTAAAAATACCAACATTAGGGGCATGTATTAAGGCATGAATTATGCCTTATGATTAGGGTTTATGGTTGATTTAGAGGACTTGGGGAGGGCATTGGATTTTCAAAATTGGCCTTGAGGGGGTTATATATATGAGCTGCCTTCTCAGTTTTAGGGGTTCATAATTTAGGGAGAAGGTGGTTTTTTTAAAATATCTGTTCCATTGTGCCTTTTTGCATACATTTTGTAACCATAGGTTCAGTTTTGATGCAAGATTGTGTTCAAGTGAATGTAACTTATTCCTTGGCATTTTTTGTATCTTTGCATGTTACCTTTTGCATATTTTGAAGAAAATAAAGCAAGTTCCCCATTATCCACATTTTTTTGAGTTTTGATATGAATCCTTTTCAACTTTTCTGCATTTAAGTGTAATGTGTTTTTTATAACATAGTTAAGTGAATTAATCCAATTCCTTCTCTAAGTTGTTAAAATACAACCTTTTGTAGAATATGTATTTTTGTTGGTAGATCAACATTTGTTTGTGGTGCGAACCCTAACAATGAGTTTTTAGGTCAACGTATACGTTGAGTAGTGAATGTTTACAACAAATCTCAATATTGTGTATCTCTTGGAGGCTGGTTTGATGTTATGATTAATTTGAATCAGTTTTGGTGGATCAACTTTTAGTTTATTTATTCAGTTTTAAGATATCTTTTTCCTTTTCCCCAATCAAAGAATCAGTCATAGGTGATATTCCAAATCCAATAGGAACCGACCTAGAATCTGGAGATTCCTTCTTAATTAGAGTCCACCCATAACTCAGGAAGGTTTCCATTGTTACCGTAAAATGTTAGTATGCCCTAATGCCTGAGTTAGGTTGATATTTCAAGGCCTTAACAATGACATTTGATTTCATATTTTTATTGGATGGACCAAATGATTAAAGGTATGAACCTAGGAAACATAGTGAATTCAATTCAAGTTATAAAATGAAAAATTCTGAAACATACATTTCTTAAATAAGCATGTTTGATATAGATACTAAGAAAAAACCCACTTCCAAGGTTGACTAAGGTCCCAGGATAACTCAATTGCAAAGAAAATCAAAAGTACTTATCATTTAAAAATAGATATTCCATTGCTTGGGTTTCCTTCTCCAATGATTTCCCAAGCCTCATCTGAGCATTGAAAATTCTTACTGAAAAATGCATTGAATTTATATAAACATCTAATGTAGTAGAATCTCAAGCCAGTTCTCATTAAATTATTGTAATAAGCATCATTAAATTGATACAAGTGAAAATAAAACTAGTTAAGAAATTTAGGATTGCTAATATATAGATAACCAAGATAAGAATTTGATATTTGTGTCTTAAGATAAAATCAAAATGGGCTAAACAGTTTTTAAACAGTCTCCGAAAGTAATAAGAATTTGGATTTCATGACTACCTATTTTTTTACAATGATTGTACAGACATCCAAAGGGGAAATTCTGGAGGATATCACATTTCTTCCATCAAACTTCAATTTGTTGTTTGTGCAACCCTATTAGAAACCCATGGAGAGAATGCTCTGCCAATATAAAATGTTCAAAAAATAGACTATCCCTAGAGTACTTGTCTGGGGCAAGCAATTATGTGGTTTACTCAATTAGGCATGTGTGCAAACTATGGAAGCATAGGGCAGAAATATGAATTATTTTAACATTGTCACGTGCAGTATCATACACCTTTGATAAAAAATAATATAAAATATAAAAAATTTAGTATGTAAAAATTGGAAGATATAAAATAAATCCATTCTATGCTTGGAAATTGATAGGCCCAAAAAAATATTTTTCTTTTCAAACCAAAATTAAGGAAATGACAAAAACACAGGCATCAAATCACAAAAAGGAAAAAAAAGAAAAAAAAATTGAAAAATGAAACAATACCAAACCATAGCTTATTTCAATTGTTTAGTTGATGACACACCTTCCAACCTGAAGATTAATTGAGGCTCGAGGGAAGTGCATTGAGAACGCAATTGTTGCTTGGTTACAACCACATTAACTATTCAACACAATACCACCAAAAAACCTCTTACTAAAAATATGTGGCACGATTTAAAAAACTATTATTAATTGGATACAACCCCCATAGTTCTCATCTAGGATGCTAAAATTAATATGTTTGAAAATAAAATAAAATTAAACCTCTAGAAAAATTGGAGGTCCAATCAAAATATTGGGAAAAATTGATGAAAATAAAAATGAATTAAATCACTAGAAAAATCGAGGAGTCAATCAAAAAATTGGGAAAAAACCAGTTTAATAAGAATATCATTATAGAATCGATGCCAGAGGTAATTGGAAGGGAGATGTTCTATTTTGGTTTCCTAGACATGGTTTCATTGGTAAAAACCATGGTTTAGAACCTCATCACAAACATCATCCACAACAGGGAACTAAGGATTATAGTTTCCTAATCAACAGTGGCATTAATCCCAACTTCATTCCAATTCTTCCAACAACAAAATTTGGCAGACCCTTTAACCCACCATTGTCGAAGAAATCTTGGTGAGTAGAATATTGGGAGATCCATAATCAAAGGTAGAATATTTTAAGAGGGAAATTTTATTTAAGGGTTATAAACCCTAGCTGGAAGACATTTCTACAAATCAAAGGAGAACATGCAGAAAAACTTATATGAAAGAAAAAGGATTCAACTATCATCACACAAAATCTGGGTGGGGAGGAGGAAACATTGGCTCATTCAAAAGAAAAAGCAACATCAACGGTGAATCTTATAGATGAAGGGAAGGGGAATATTTGGAGCTTGAAGCTGTAAGTGATAGTGAACAATAAAATGAACCAAGAAACACAGATGACCAAGGGGTGTTGCATGAATGACATGAAGCCATATACAAATCTAAAATGATGATCTCTATCCTAGTGAAAATGATGAAGGAGAGATCATATTACTTACAAAATCAAGCCTTAATATGTATGTTCTGGGAAACCAACATATCTGTACTCGAGTTCATAAAATGGGTCAACTAAAACTGGAAAGGTGCTTCCTACATAGAATACATTGACCCCATTTTGGGGTATTTATTAGTCTATTATAAATCAATATGCTCAAGGGACAATATCTTTAGTCATAGGGTGGTAGGCATTTTATAGATAATTGGAAACAAAGTTGGGATCTTTCTGATTCATAAGTGAGATGAGGGAAGAGCGGGTCCAAAGCTTTGTTTAATCATGAACCTAGAATCTGAACTGCCACAGACTCTCAAAATTATATCAAAGGGTGTATTTTGGATCCAAATGATTACTTATGATCACCTCAATCCACAAACAATCCCAGTGGCATGTTCAAATTCAAGTGAGAAGGAATATTTGGAGGATGGTCTTCCCTTTGAGCCCCAAGAAATATATTTAGACCCAACCAGGGTCAAGGCACATAAAATTATTGAAGATCCTATAGGGAATCCCCAATCACTGCTAGGTTGGACTACATTGATGTTTCCAGAAATAGAAAAAACCATGCCCTCCACTATTGATATCTTGGAGGATGTAAGGGAGGCATCTCAAGGGAATTTGACTGTATTCCTTTGGATCATTTTTTGGAGATTGTTTTTCTATTACAACATGACTCCTAAATTTTTATATTTAACACATCAACATGATTACACTATTCACTCTCCCCATGCTAGACACTCAATTATTTTACAAAGTGGCAATGAGTTATTAATTCTTGATTGGGAAATAATCAATAAAGGTCTTCTTAAAGTGATCAAAATCAAGGACGATAATATGTTGTGGAGTGGGATTTGCAGGATTGAGGCTCATTATGGGTTAGATACTTGCAATAAAAGAAGGATCTCTCAAATTGAACTTAGGTCAAATGGGGGTATTCAACTTAATATAAATGGACATAGAATAGATGGAGCTGTTCACAGTAGGTTTGGGTGGTTGGTAGGTGGAATCAGTGGAGCCATTTGGTTCCTCGAGTGGTTTAGAAGTAATCTGGAATCCTAGAAAGATATTATTTTCAGGAGTAATAAGATACTCAACCTAGATGGGGGTACTATAGGAAGCCTCTACTCAAAACTAAACATTGTTTTAATCAATGTCTACGGTCCAATTCAAGACAAGAAAAAAAATAGGTGTAGGAGGAGATCAACAACCTATTTTTAGTAGGGTCGGTTAAAAAATTCATTATTGGAGGGGACTTCAATGCCATGATGCATCAATCAGAAAAATTTTGGGGGAATCAAAGAGAAAGAAAACACCAAGTACAATTCAAAAACTGGGCATGAAAGGAGAATTTAATGGAAATACAAACAGAGGATGGGTCATTTACTTGGAACAATATAAGAGAAGGTTTTAATAATATAGAAGAAAATTTAGACAGATTCTTCTTCAAGGGTGAGTTGTCTAATTTTGACTATGACTTGAAGGCTACATTTTATCTATCCTCGGAGTCAGATCACTTGCCTATTTAGTTGGATATCCTAGGAAAAGACAAACCAATATCTTGCCCATTCAAATTTGAAAACATGTGCATGAAGGATAAATAATTTCTTCCATTAATAGAGAACTAGTGGAAAGGTTGGTGGGTTAAGAGATCTAAGTTGTTTTGTTTTGTATCAAAGCCGAAATGTATCAAGAACAATTTGTTGGACTAGAATAAGAACTATTTCAATAATATATTCCTCTACAAAGCTGAGATTGAATATAAGATAACATAATTGAATTAAGTGATCATCCAAGAAGTTATGGATTTAAATATACTCATTAAGGAGAATGAGTTACTGAGATATTGTGAGGATATTATGGCCAAAGAAGAGACATTCTGAAGGTAAAAATCTAGGAAAATATGGTTGGAAGAAGGAGATAAAAATAAAAAGTATTTTCACAACAAAACAAAACATAGAAGGTGTGTGAACATAATACATACAATCTCTACGGAAGATGGTAGTGTTATAGAGGAGTAAAAGGAATTTCAAAGAGAAATAGTGGATTATTTCACAAAGGTGTTAAACAAATTTGAGGGTTCCAAATTTTGCTCTCAGAATGAGATGCTACAAGATATCCCAAAGCTGATTTCTCAAGATGACAATGAAAGGATGAGATCAATAAAGATTTGAACAAAATGACACCCAATAAATCTATTGGTCTAGAAGGTTTCCCACCTAGTTTCTTTCAGCATTGTTGGTCTATTGTGGGATTTGAATTGACAGATGCATTAGAGGCAGCTAGATCCTCTGGAAGATTTCCAAGAAAGATCAATAATACTTCCTTAGTTCTTATTCCTAATAAATAAAGAGAAACATTAGTGGATGAGTTTAGACCAATTTTTCTTTGAAAAAACTATATACAAGATTGATTTCCAAAACATTGGCCAACAGATTAAAGAGGGTGTTAGGGAAAATTATCGGAGAAGAACAAATGGGTTTTGTTCCAAGGAGATATTTATTTGATGGATTTGTTATAACTCAAGAATAAATACATTCAATTCAATGAAATAAGCTTCCCAGCATGCTCATAAAGCTAGACATCAAGAAAGCATATGATAAAGTGGATTGGAGATTTCTATAAAAATGTTGGAAAGATTTGGATTTTCCAAAGCATGGATTAATTTGATTTACTACTGCATCTCTTCTCCTAGATTTTGTATTCATATTAATGGATCTTTGTTTGGTTTCTTTGAGAGTTCTAGGGGAATAAGAAAAGGAGACCCATTGTCCCCTTTCCTTTTCATAATCATGGCTGAAGCTCTTGGGAAGAGGATTGGGAGACTCCAAAATTAGGGTATCCTAAAGGGGGTGGAAATCACTTCTTAAGTTAGACCAGACACTCATCAAACGTTTGCAGATGACACCCTTCTATTTAGAAAGGGAACTAAAGAAGAAGCCTTGCAATTGAAAAAGGTTCTATAATGTTATGTCGATGCTTTAGGACAAGTGGTAACAAAGAGAAATCTAATATTTTTTTAATTTTAGAAAAGACTCAAACACAAATTTTGAATTACTTAAGATTCAAGGAATGCAACCTCCCCTATGTAAGATTTGAGAGACAAATCCACAGAACCTAAAGAACACCTACATGCAAGAACCTGTTACAGAAGAGAAGCAAAAAGAGGGAAAGAGAAGAACTCAGAAGTTGCTTAGAATGTGAGAGCAAAATTATAATCTGAATTAATGAAAAAGAAACTACAAAGTTAAACCTATAAAGCTGAATGAAACCCTAAAATAGGAAAAGCTAGGTTGCACATTAATAACTAACAGAAATATTAATTATAATGCACCTAAGAGATAGCTTAAGTAAACTAGACTAATAAACAACTTAATTAATTAAATCAAAGTGATCTAATTAATATGTGTAAATAGATAATTACTCTAACACCCCCCCTTAAGCAAAGCTCAGGAGGTAAGCTAACCTAGCACAACTATGAAAGTAGGAAAAGAAGGTCCCAGCAACAAGGCCTGATCAGATACCCAAGCACAACCAAATCTCTGTAAAGCGAAGAAATAGAGAAAACCACATGGGAAAAACCCTACTCTAAGAAGAGATAAAAGAAAATGCAGAAAAGAATGGCTCAAGAGACTCTCTCAAAACCATAAGTACAATCAAACCCCCCATGAGAGAGGGATGAGACACCAAAGGCCCCTCAAAATGATGGAACCCCTATAGGAATGATCAAATCAATGGAACTCCAATGTGGAAGAAAAAGAGGTACATAGTAACAAGGAAACCCCTGAATGAGAGATGAAACCAGAAGACTGAGCTGGTGCTCAAAGGAGAATGAATGAGACTCCTAGAATGGAATCCCCAATGAAGGTGGGCCAATAGATGGGATGAATCTATTAGTTGAGAGGAGATGAATGTCCTCAAATATGCCCTCAACAACTGGAGGGGAAAGCTCGATGCAGGGAGTGACCATAACAGGGACTGCTGAAGAAGAATCATGCTGAACAAAGGGAGGTGCAATAGGAGGAGGAGGTGGAGAAGCCACAACACTGATCTCAAGAGCAACACAGAAGTTCAGGTGACTCAATTTCTTCTCACTAGGCACTCGTGAAGTAGGAGAGATATCCTCCAAAATAGGAGACGGTGGACCAAAATGGGAGAAGGAATACAGGTGGGTGGCATGATCAACTATCCCTATAGAAAAAATGTGGCCATTTGCACTATTGCAGATGTGTACAGAATTTGTAGTGAGCTCTTCTGTCTTCTCTGTCCCGCTATGAGTAATCTGATAAATGAAGAGAAGTTTTGATGACAAGGATGGGACACATAGTACATCATGGAATGCACCACCAATGATGTCAATAGAACCCTAACCACACACAGGCATAACAGTGTCATTCCCCATCAAGATGTGTGTGTTAGGAGAGGCTACAAAAGATGAGAAGGAACTCTGAGAAGATGCCATATGATATGAAGCTCCAGAATCCAACAAACACCTAGAAGAGGGAGCTATAACAGATGTACATAAGGCATGACCCTTTCCATTTTCTGACCCATCTATGTGAGATGATGATGAAGAAGACTAGTGAGAAGAGGAAGAAGGAATATCAATGTTGCTCTTATGAAGAAGAGCTGTCAAATCAGCAATCTGTTGGGAATATCCGTCTACCTTCTTCTGAAAGCACTAAGACTCATCATGATTGAATTTATTGCAATAAGTACACTTGGGTTTGTCTATCTTTGATTTCCCCTTAGGTGAAGGAGGTCAGCCAGAGGAATGCTGAGAAGGAGAATCCTTACAAGATTCTATGGATGATGATACCTATTTCTGCTCTAGTTTCCATGGAGATGGGTGAGAAACCAAGGAATGGCTCATAGAACCTGAAGCATCATTCAACTATTGAATCTTTGACTTCTCTCGAGTCAACCGATCACAGAAGGCCGCAAAGGAAGGCATATTGTGCCTAGGTCCCAAGGCATCCATAGTGGAATAGAAAGTGGAGGAGAAAATCTAGAACTCTCCACGAAGCTTTGAGAGTATCAGAAAGATACACTCATCATCTGATTTGGTCTTCCCACATCCCTGTAAAAGTGATTAGAGAGCATTGAACTTCATCAAGAAGTCCTCAATGGTAGAAAAACTATTAGGAGACAAGGATGTCAGCTCTACATCAAGCTGAAGAGCCTTGAATGCATTCACTATGCCAAAAAGATCTTCAAACTTTCCCCAATATGCGCAAGGAGTGGTCAAACCATCCAGATGAAACAGGTGTTGGAAAGTGACAATGCAAGCAATTGTTATTTTGTCATTGCTGTCAAACCTTAACTGGTGAGACTATTGTTATCTTTTTGAGTACCATATCTACTGTTGATGAAGAATATTTAACAAGAAGACCAAGTGAATGGTTGAGTTAAGGCAAATAAAGGGGTACTTGATTAGTTAGCACTCTGGCAAAGTAATTAGTTGTTTATCTTTCAAAGACAATTTTTTTGGTTGTTCTATGCCGAGCAAAGTTGCTTGTGCTGAGAAAAGTTGTTTATGCCAAGCAAAGTTGTTTATGCCAAGCAAATTTGCTTGCACCGAGAAAATTTGTTTGTGATGAGCAAAGTTGTTCAATGCCAAGCACCAATGAAATTGCCGAGTGAAAACAGTGATGTTGGCCTACTTACAGTAATTAGATTTGAGATCTCTGGCCAACTTAGTTAATTTTATTGGGATATGTAATGTTAATTAAAGATTGATCCATGTCATTTAATGTATGGGTAACCATAATTAATGCATGGTTTCAAGATTTAATTAGAGACTACTTTGGAGAAGTAAATGTAATGCAAAGATGGAATGATCCATTGGATCTGACCTAACCTAAGATCTACAATCTTGGTTAAGCGGAACAAGATTTATTTGACCTAGATAGAGAGGTATATGATAACCTCAAGGGGTTATTCATTAAGGATGCTGTAGTGTGCTATTGAATGTGGAAGTACATGTGTGTATGCAAGAGGATTGCATAGTTGATTTACTGATTGAAATGATCTAGTAGAGAAGGCTGAATATAGAAGTAGAGAGTTGCATGTGTGATTGCTTGACAGATTTCCAAGCACATCAGAAAATTGAAATGACAATGCAAGCCATCCAGTAAGTTAACATGAGAGTTGTAATTAGATCTAAATTTGCAAAGTAAGTTGTATGTATCAGATCACAACTGTTGATTACTTTCTAACCATTGTATCAGTTAAATCCTTTAACAAGGTTGATGTAATAGTCATTTGTATAAATCCTCTAACAAGGTGACATTTAGGTGGAATATTCTAAGTCCTCTAACAAGGCTACTCCTGAAAGGGTCATTAAATCCTTTAACCAAGTCTGACCTAACAGTGTGTTATTGTAACCTTTAATAGGGTTGGCTCCTCACAGAGCTCACTTCAAAAGAGTGGAAACTTGGTAGCATGTTACTGGTGTTTTTTCCCATATTGGGTTTCCACATTAAATACTTGTGTCAACTTGTGTGAATGCTTATGGTTTGTTTTACTGTTATGTTTCTACAAGCAATTTCATTAGATAGTAAACTCCATGATTAAAGTTTTTGACATATGCTACTGCTGACGAGTAGACTTGAAATATAGAAAAGTTTTATTTTCTACATCTAGAACTGAGGAGAACTGATTCACCCCTCCCCTCTTAGTTATTCTAAAATCATTCTAACAATTGGTATCAGAGCTTTGGTCTCCTAAAAATAGTTTGAAGGTACTTGGAGCGAAAAGATCAAGATGTATAAGAAGGAGGTTCGCAAGCTGAACAAAGATAACTTTCCTGTATGGCAAATTTTGACAAAATTGCATCTGGCCGATATTGGAGATGATGCTAAGAGACTTATTGAAAATGAATATGTATCACCTTCTACTCCTCTCACAGCTTCTCAACTAAAAGAAAAGCAAGAGCACAATCAAGCAATGTTCGAGATTGCCTCCTCATTGAGCTATTCAAAGTTTGATGATATAAAGAGCTACACAAATGCAAAGCAGATGTGGAACAAACTTGCAACTGTCTATGGTGGAGACACAAATGTGCTGAGAGCTAAATTAGAGAGTCTAAGAGGTAAGTTTGATGAGATGAAAATGCAAGAAGGTGAAAATGTTAATCAGTATTATGGTAGAGTAAAAGAAGTTGTAAATGCCATTAGAGGAGCTAATGGAACAATTGATGAGAACACTATTATGAGCAAGGTACTGAGAAATTTACTTCCTACATATACTATTAGAGTTTCTGCAATTCAAGAATTGAGATGTACTCCTAACAATAATCTGAATCTGGAAAATCTGATAGGCAGACTCACTGCATTTGAAATGTCAAATTCTGATAACTATAATCCAGTACAAGCTATTGAGTCTACTTTTAGATCACAGTTGGTTCTCAAAAAATCTAACGAAAGAAACATGTGAATAGTGATAGTGACACTACTCATGATGATCTTGAAGAACTTGAAGCACTTATGGAAAAAAGGCTATCCAGAGGAAAAGGAAAATACAAAGGTAAACTTCCTATTATTTGTTCTTCATGCAATAAAGTTGGTCATATAGCTGCTAGATGTCCTGATGAGAATGAAAAGGATGAAAGAAAGGACAACAAATACAAATAATACAAAGACAGAAAGGATGATCGAGATTTCAGGAAATATAAGGATTACAAAGACAAAGGTAAGAAATCTTGTTATATTGCTGAAGAAACTTCTGACAATGGGACTGACAATTCTAATGACAATGATATAGAAGTTGTTTATGTTGCAATTAAAGAAGATTCTGACGATGATGAGAAAATTACATTAATCTCTTATATGAGTAAAAGTGATCATTGGATAATTGACAGTGGTTGTTCCCATCATATGACTGGTGACAAGGATAAGTTTGAAACCCTAAACCAATGCAAAGGAGGATATGAAAAATTTGGTAATGATGCACCATGTCTTATCAAAGGTAAAGGATCAATTAGCTTAACTAACAAAATCAGATGTGATAATGGGTATTGGGTTGATGATCTTAAATACAGTTTGCTGAGTGTTGCACAGCTAAAAACTTCTGGTTACAAAGTTGAATTCCATCACAGAAAAGTAAAGATCTATGATTCTACTGGAGAATTAGTTGGAAGTGGTGATCAGACTAATGGTAACTTATTTTATCTAGATTTATCTAAAGAAACATGTTTGTTTGCACAGTACAATGATGTTTGGTTGTGGCATAAGAGGTTGTGTCATGTGAACTTTGATAACTTGGTAAGCATAAGTAAATTGAAAAAGGTTAGAGGGCTACCTAAGTTAAAGAAAAATGAGAATGCTATGTGTAAACAATGTCAACTAGGAAAGATGACTAAGTCTAGTTTCAAGAGTAAAACACATATATTAGAGGAAATTCTGGAATTAGTCCATACTGATCTTTGTGGTCCCATTGGAGAAAGAAGCTACTGTGGTACTAGATATTTTATTCTATTTGTTGATGATTATTCAAGGATGATGACTGTAATGTTTCTCAAGGAAAAATTTGATGCATTCCAGTTATTTAAATGGTACTTAGCTAAATTTGAAAAGGAAACAGGAAAAAGTTTGAAATGCTTAAGATCTAACAGAGGTGGAGAGTTTATTTCTAATGAGTTTAATAGGTTTTGCAATGACCGAGGCATAAAGAGACAGATGTCCGCACCCAGGACTCCTCCACAAAATGGTATTGCTGAACGCAGGAACAGATCTATCATGGACTGTGCAAGAACACTAATGATGGAGAAGAATGTTGCACAGAAATACTCGAAAGAAGTTGTAAGCAATGTAGTCTATACATTGAATAGAGTTCAAGTCAAGAAAGGTACAAATGCTACACCTTATGAACTTTGGTATGGTTATGCACCTAGTGTAAAGTATTTGGAAGCAAATTTTTTATACTGAAAGACAACAGAAATGGAAAAATTGATGCTAAAGGTGAAGAAGGTATATTCCTTGGTTATTCAACGAAAAGTAAAGCATACAAATATTTGAATTCTAATACTAACAAAGTTGTGGAAAGTGCAAATGTTGGAATTGATGAGTTTGTAGAAAGAAATGATGCTGAAAGTACACAAGAGCCTGAAAGCTATAGATCATTCATATATCTAGATGAGGAAGATTCTAATTCAATACCTGAGGCTACTATCGAGCAACAACATGCACCTGCCGAGTCACAGAGTGGAGTTTCCGAGTAACAACAAGTGAATGCCGAGCTATCTGATGGAGATGCTGAGTCACATAATCAACCAGAACTGAACACAATCAATCAATCTGAAGCAAGGACTAAGCCTACTCTAGCAAAATATTTGAGAAGAAACTACAATTCTGATCAAATCATTGGATCAAAGGATTCTGCAGTTATGACATGAAGTAAGTTGAAAAATGGCACATGTCTGTTATGTGAATTTGAGCCCAAAACAGTGAAAGATGATTTAGAAAATGAAGATTGGATACAGCCAATGAATGAGGAAATTGAACAGATTGAGAAGACTAAGACTTGGACACTTGTACCTAGGCTGAAGGATAAAAATGTAATTGGTACAAAGTGGGTATTTAGAAATAAGTTGAATGAACATGGAGATGTGACAAGAAACAAAGCTAGAATCGTACTCAAGGGTTATGCACAAGAGGAAGGAATTGAATATGGTGAAACATTCACCCCAGTTGCAAGATTGGAAGGAGTCAGAACCTTACTTGCATATGCAGCCTATAAAGGATTCAAAGTTTATCAGATGGATGTGAAATCTGCATTTCTCAGTGGTATCTTAGAAGAAGAAGTGTATATTGAGCAAGCTGATGGTTTTGTTGACCCAAACAAAAGGAATAAGGTTTGTAGATTGCACAAAGCATTATCTGGATTGAAGCAAGCACCAAGAGCATGGTATGAGAGATTGCACAATTATCTGATCAAGATTGGATTTGCAAGAACAAATGACAACAACAACCTATACTTGAAGACAGAGCAAAGCAAAGGTACATTATTAACTGAACTTTTTGTAGATGACATCATATTTAGTGGATAAGATGTGTTATGCCCAAAATTTTCAACAGAGATGCAAACTGAGTTTGAGATGTCTATGTTTGGTGAAATAAAATTCTTTGTTGGCTCACAAATTTATCAAATGAAGAATGATATCTATATAACTCAATCTAAATATATCAAGGAGATACTAAAAACTTTTGGAATGGAAGAGTCCAAACTAGTGAGTACACCCATGGCTACTAGACAGAAGCTGACAAAAGATGATGACAAAAAAGAAGTGAACCAAACACTCTATAGATCAATGATTGGAAAACTATAATATGTTGTACATAGTAGACCTGACATTGCCCTAGTTGTTGGAATTTTCACAAGGTTTTCTACTAACCCCAAGGAAACTCACATGATGGCAGTAAAAAAGATTCTAAGATATTTGAAAGGAACTGATGACTATGGTCTATACTACAAAAAGAATGACAAGTTTGAACTCAGAGTTTACACTAACTCTGATTGGGCTGGAAATATTGATAACAAGAAAATTACTACTGGTGGAGCATTTATTTTAGGTAAAAGATTGATCTCATGGACAAGCAAGAAATAAAACTGCACCTCACAATCTACAGCTGAAGCTGAGTATGTGGCAGCAATAGCCAATTGTTCTAACATTGTGTGGTTGAAGATACTACTTAAAGGTATGAAGGAAGAAATCATTGACCCAGTTGTCGTATATTGTGATAACATGAGTGCCATTAATATCTCTAAAAACCCTATTATGCACTCAAAGACAAAGCATATAGCTATCAAGTATCATTACTTGAAGGAGCTCGTTCAGAATAAAGAAGTGAGATTGGATTATGTGAAAAATAAAGAACAATTAGCAGACATATTCACAAAAGCACTACCCAAGGATGCTCATGAGTATCTACGAGGTAAAATGGGGGTGATTCCCCTAACTGAGGCTAATTAAGTTCTGTATGCTACTTTTGCATCAAATATTACATTCAAAATACTTGACACATTGATGCACAGTTAGTCACACTTTAGGATGCTGGCTAAAGTTGTGAAGTTGGACAAGGATAGAAAAGAAGATCATTCATAATTAAGATGACAGGATCAGCTTGATACTAAAGATCTACATGATAATGATTTTGACGTCTTTGGCATTGTTGTCAAAGAGGGAGAGATTACCTATAAAGAGGGAGAGATTACATAAAGGAAATAGAGAAAGATAGATTACCTATATAGAGGCAAAAGTTACTACTTAAAACATTGAAGTGATTATTTACTTAGAGGGAGTCTACTGATGATTAGACACAGATGATTACATTGTGATTACAGACACAGAGGGAGAAATGTTTTACAGATAAGAATCAGAATGAAGCTAAAGACATTAATGAAGATTCGTTCATATCAAGGAACACATGTAATTTTTTGGATTGTATGGTAACTATGCTTGTTAAATCATTGTTTTAATATTTTGTGTTTCCATCAATGCCAAAGAGGGAGATTGTTGGGAAGTGACAATGCAAGCAATTGTTATTTTTTCATTGTTGTCAAACCTTAACTGGTGAGACTATTGTTATCTGTTTGAGTACCATATCTACTATTGATGAAGAAGATTTAACAAGAAGACCAAGTTAATGGTTGAGTTAAGGAAAATAAAAGGGTACTTGATCAGTTGGCACTTTGGCAAAGTAATTAGTTGTTTACCTTTCAAAGATAGTTTTTATGGTTATTCTGTGCCGAGCAAAGTTGCTTGCACCGAGCAAAGTTGTTTATGCCGAGAAAAGTTGCTTGTGCCGAGCAAAGTTGTTTGTGACAAGCAAAGTTGTTCAATGCTGAGCACTAGTGAAGTTGCCAAGTGAAAACAGTGATGTTGGCCGACTTACAGTAATTAGATTAATGATGAGATTTGAGATCTTTGGCCAACTTAGTTAATTTTATTGGGATATGTAATGTTAATTAAAGATTGATCCACATCATTTAATGTATGGGTAACCGTAATTAATGCATGGTTTCAAGATTTAAGTAGAGACTACTTTGGAGAAGTAAATGTAATGCAAAGATGGAATGATCCATTGGATCTGACCTAACCTAAGATCTACGATCTTGATTAAGCAGCAAAAGATTTATTTGACCTAGACAAAGAGGTATATGATAACCTAAAGGGGTTATTCATTAAGGATGTTGTAGTGTTATGTTGAATGTGGAAGTACATGTGTGTATGCAAGAGGATTGCATAGTTGATTTACTAATTGGCATGATTTAGCAGAGAAGGCTGAATAGAGAAGCAGAGAGTTGCATATGTGATTGCTTGATGGATTTCCAAGCAGATCAGAAGATTGAAATGACAATGCAGGCCATCCAATAAGTTAACATCAGAGCTGTAATTGGATCTGAATTTGCAAAGTAAGTTGTATGTATCAGATCACAACTGTTGATTATTTTCTAACCATTGTATCAGTTAAATCCTTTAACAAGGTTGAACTAACAGTCATTTGTATAAATCCTCTAACACGGTGACATTCATGTGGAATATTCTAAGTCATCTAACAAGGCCACTCCTGATAGGGTCATTGAATCCTTTAACCAGGCCACACCTAATAGTGTGTTATTGTAACCTTTAACAGGGTTGGCTCCTCATAGAGCTCACTTTAGAAGAGTGAAAACTTGGTAGCATGTTACTGGTGGTTTTTCCCATATTGTGTTTCCACATTAAATACTTGTGTCAACTTGTGTGAATGCTTATGGTTTTTTTTACTGTTATGTTTCTACAAGTAATTTCATTAGATAGTAAACTGCATGATTAAAGTTGTTGACATATGCTACTGCTACCGAGTAGATCTGAAATACAGAAAAGTTTTATTTGCTACATCTAGATCTAAGGATAAATGATTCACCCCTCCCCTCTAATTTATTCTAAAATCATTCTAACAATAGGAGGCTGACTGAAATGTTAGTGCAATCAAACCCACGGCTTCATCCATTTTGTTTTTATGCTGAAGGACCTCAAACGGATGTTGCAGAATAGGTTGTGCTCATCCATAAATGACCATAAGCCACGTGACATGAGTAGCCTGGTCATGTGTTCTTTCTAGGTATGATAATTGTGTGGTGTCAGCCGGGCCACAGAGGGGTCCGACATTGAGAGAAGAAGTAGACAGAAGTAGAAGGGTCATTTCTGAATTAAAGTACAAAAATCAAATGCACCCCCCCACAATGTATAATTCTATCCTCTCGTACATCAAATGACAACTATAGAAAGCACAAAAAATGAGAAGAAAACTTGTAACCAGATGTAGAGATGGAGGAAAAAGAAGCTGCTACTTTGACACCAAAATTGAAAGATCAAATGGTCGAATTAGCAATCAAGACTAGCACCATTGCATCCAGCTCAAAAACACCTTTTCTGATGATATTTTTTTTTTCAAAAATGGACACCGTATGCACAAGTTACGACCGAAAAACCAATTGCACCTCTAAGAAAGAGCTCTTTGGAAAAACACAGAGACGAGAAAAATTTTGACGGTCAAACGACTGTCATAGACACTGGAAAAAAAATTGACGGTCGTCTGCCCGTTGTGGGTCCGTCTTGCCAGAAAATTTTTTCGTCACTGGAAAAGGTGGAAAAGCTGTTGGAAAATTAGAAAATGGCCAGGAAAAAAATTTTGGCAGGGTGACATCAGTAGTGATGTCACCATTGTGTGCCGGTGGTGGGCAATGGTGACAGGTGGTAGGCCGTCGGCG
>MU223022.1:277371-301312 GCA_018584345.1 Thuja plicata | reverse complement strand
GAAATATCAGCAGGAGGAATTGGGAGATTGTCGGAGTTCTGCCAGTGAGAGGCAAGGAATTTTGTATCTCTTAGTTTGCTGAAGTTTAATATATTTCTCATCTGCAGTACTGGTTTTCCCTTTGGGGTTTTTCAAGGGACAATTGTCCAAAATTATTGTGTTCATTGTGTTGCTTATTTCTTTCCGTATTTTTATTGGTGAAGTTTTTTGTGTTATTTTTCGATATTCATCTGTAAATTTATTTTCAGTAGTTAAATAATCTTTATGAGATAGGAGATTAATAATCAGTGACTGTAATAGGAATTTTCACATGGTATCAGAGCAGTGTTGAGGGTAGAAAAGGTTTACCCTAGGCAAAGGAAAGAAATTTGAGTTTGACCTCTTTCAAGTTTTTGTTTCTTTTATTTCTTTGAGATGGCCTTAGCAGGTTTGAGAGATCAGGACAGATTGGATGGTGCCTCAAATTTTGGTGTCTGGGAAGCCAAAATTTCTTTATTGCTGGAAGAGAATGGTATCAAGGAATATGTTACCAGTACTGTAGCTGTACCTACAGATCCAGTATTACTTGCAACATACAAGAAGGATGATGCCAAGGCGAGGAGGATAATCCTTGATGGTGTCAAAGACCATATTGTTCCACATATCGCAGAGTTAGATACAGTGAAGAAGATGTGGGATGCCATTCTGAATCTGTACCAGAATGCTACCACGAACCGGAAGTTGATTCTCAGAGAAAAGTTGAGGAATACTTAAATGAAAAAGGGAGAAGATGTTACAAGTTACCTCACCAGGCTTAGACTTGTCAAGGATGAGTTAGCAGCTGTTGGAGATAAGCCAGATGAAGACGAGCTAGTAAGAATATCCCTAAATGGGTTTACTAAGAAGTGGGATGTCTTTGTTCAAGTTATTAATGGATGAGACACCTTACCTAGCTAGGATTGACTATGGAGTGATTTCACTCAGGAGGAGCTTATAATAAGTCTTGTCAATGGTGCCAACAATAAAAGTCAGAAAAGTGAGGCGGAACAGGAAAATGTTGCCCAAGTGGGTAAGGGGAAAGCAAAGAAGGGGTCGAGCAAAGGATCAAATTCACAAAGTAAGAAGAAGAAGGACCTATCTAAGGTCAAGTGCTTTGGTTGTCACGGGTTTGGCCACTATGTCAGTGATTTCCCGCAAAGGAAGGGTAAGAAGAAGGTGGCGGCTTCAGCAAGTGCAGATGAGCTCTCGAGTAGATTGGAGGATGAGTTCGCACTTATAGCTTGCATGATTAGCTCAACCTCACAGAGTGTTTGGTACATAGATAGTGGGGCATCATTTCATATGAAAGGAGTTAGAGAGTACTTCTCTAGTTGTAAGGAGGAGAGCACCAGTATCCAGATTTCTTTGGGAAACTTGTCCAAAATCAACTCAGTTGGGAAAGGGACTGTTCAGTTTCAGAGGGAGAATGGAAAGGTAATTCCTCTTCATGATGTGTTGCATGTGCCAGGCTTAGGTATGAATTTGGTTTCTATATCTGGCCTTCAGGATAAAGGGTATAATGTTCTCTTTAGAGGGATGCATGTTTTGATTAAGCATAACGATTGGAAATCACCAGTATCTATTGGAGTTAGGAGCGGTTAGCTTTATAGATTGCAGTTTGATATTCCTAAGGCATTCATGAGTAGCAGTAACCCTAGAGATCTTGGAGAGATATGGTATAGGAGGATGGGCCATATTCATCATGGAGCACTTAGATTGCTTTGTGAGACGGTGACAGGTGTTCCAGAGGTGAGCACAGAGCATGATGATGTGTGTAAGGGATGTGTGTTGGGGATGTTTGTGAAAGCATCTTTTCCAAGGAGTGATTCCAGATCTGAGGGTGTTCTTGATCTAGTACATTCAGATGTGTGTGGGCCAATGTCAATGAAGTCTCTTAGAGGATATGAGTACTATGTTACTTTTATTGATGATTTCTCCAGTAAGACCTGGATATACTTCTTGAAGATGAAGGATGAGGTTTTCAGTCGCTTCCAAGAGTTTAAGGCTCTTGTGGAGAATTCGACGGGAAATAAGATAAAGGCTCTTCGATTAGACAATGGAGGCGAGTACAAAGGAAATGACTTCCAGGATTTCTGTACCAGAGAAGGAATCAAGAGAGAGTGGATTGTTCCTTACAATTCACAGCAGAATGGAGTTGCTGAGAGGAAGAACCGTTCTATATCGGAGGCAGCAAGGGCTATGCTACATGACCAGGACATGCCCTGCTACTTATGGGTAGAGGCGTGTAGTACAACAGTGTATATACAGAAAAGGGTTCCACATAAAGTACTAGGGAGGATGACACCAGAGGAAGCTTTCATAGGAAAGAAGCCAGATGTCGGTCACTTCAGGATATTTGGAAGTTTGGCATATTGTCATATTCCAGGTGACACCCGTACCAAGTTAGATCAGACTGCAGAGAAGGGGCACTTTGTTGGGTACAATGAAACCTCAAAGGCATATTAGATATTCATTCCAGGGACTAGATGGATTATTGTTTGGCATGATGTCAAGTTCATGGAGGACAAGGCATTTAGAAGGTCCAGAGATTTGCAAGGAGAAGATCAGAGTAAGAAGTCAATAGAAGCTCCAAGGGTAGCTCAATTGAGTCAAGGGCATAAAAGCTCAAGTACAATTACTAGTACAAATGTTGACTCAGGTGGTGAGAGTTCGTAGAGTATGGAGCAACTAGTGCAACAGGAAATGCATCAAGAAGATATGGAGGTTGATATTTCATCCTCTACAGTTGGCAGCTGGAACTGCGAGGTTCAACAGAGGGATACTCAGGAGTTTATGGGAACTCCTAGGAGGAGTACAAGATCAAGGAAACAACCAGCCAAGTTTAATGACTATGTGGCTTTAGTTAGTCAGTTGGTAGATAGTGAGCCTTGCAGTTATCAGGAAGCTGCACAACATCAAGTTTGGCGAGATGCGATGGTTGAGGAATATACCTCAATAATGCAGAACAATGTGTGGGAGGTAGTGCCTAGACCAACAGATAGGGCAGTGGTTGGATCATGCTGGATCTATAAGATCAAGCACGGTACAGATGGTAGCATCGAGAAATACAAGGCAAGGTTTGTGGCAAAATGGTTCTCTCATAAAGAGGGAATAGACTATGAGGAGACATTTGCTCATGTGGCCAGGTATACTTCTATACGAGCTGTGATCTCAGTTACAGCACAGATGAGATGACAGATCCTTCAAATGGATGTCAAGACAACATTTCTTAATGGTGAGTTGAAGGAGGAGGTATACATAGAGAAACCAGAAGGCTTTGTAGCACACAGTAAAGAGACCCATGTGTGCAGATTGAAGAGAGCTTTATACAGGCTCATGCAGGCTCCTAGAGTGTGGTATGAGCGCATTGATAGTTACTTGCAAGTAATGGGCTTTGTGAAGAGTGAGGCAGATGCTAACCTCTACTACTTGGTGGTTGGGGGTGAGGTTCTCATTCTTGTTCTATATGTGGATGACTTGTTTCTAACAGGTTCACTAGGACTCATAGAGGAGTGCAAGAGGGACCTTGCAACAGAGTTCGAGATGAAGGATTTGGGACTTATGCACTACTTTCTAGGCATGGAAGTGTGGTAGACTGATGGAGAGATTTTCCTTGGTCAAGGGAAATAGTGCATTGAAATCTTGAAGAGATTCGGGATGAAGGATTGCAAAGCCGTGTCTACACCCATGATCATGAATTGGAGGAAAGTAGATACATCCAGGGAGAAGGATGTAGATCCCACCTTATATAGGCAGTTGATTGGTTCGCTGATGTATTTGGTCAACACCAGGCCAGACATAGCATTTGCAGTTAACTCTCTTAGTCAATTCATGGTGGAGCCAAAGAGAGTGCATTGGACAACGACTAAGCATGTGTTGAGTTATTTGCGTGGTACAGTTGAGTATGGGATGAGATATGTTCGAGGTGAAGGTATCAAGTTGATAGGCTATACTGATGCAGATTGGGCAGGCATTACAATGGACAAGAGAAGTACTTCAGGGTGTTGTTTCAGTTTGGGATCGGGAGTTGTCTCTTGGTTCAGCAGAAAGCAGAAGTCCATGGCTTTGAGTTCTACAGAAGCAGAATACATAGCAGCTAGCATGGAAACGTGTGAAACTATTTGGCTTCAAAAGTTTCTAGTAGCCTTGTTTGGTCAGAGAGTTGAGACTACTGTGATACATTGTGACAATCAGAGTTGCATCAATTTGTCTAAGAATCCAGTGTTTCATGATAGGTCTAAACATATAGAAATCATGTATCACTTCATCAGAGATTGTGTACAATAGGGAATTGTTCAGCTACAGTACATACCTATAGAGGAGCAGGTAGCAGACATTCTAATGAAGGCATTGGGGAAGGTGAAATTCATCTTCTTCAGGGATAAGTTGGGTGTCCTGCAGAACAGCTTCCTCGCTAAGAGGGAGTGTTAGTTGTAGGTAGCTTGGATAGCTGTTTGTCCATACCCAATATTTAGTAAATAATTTTTTCTTGGTTAGTATGAGGACAATTATTTATTAAATTAAATGATTTCCTTTTTGACACCTAGATAACTAATTGGTTAGGGTTGGTTAGGGTGTTAGTAATCTCAGCTGTTGATTAAAGTTAATCTCGGCCGTTCATTTTCAATGAGATTAGTATATAAGGAGGTCATAGGGGTATTTGGAGAACACACCATCTCAAGTTTGAGAGCATTTGCAGTGAGAGAAAATGTGTTTGTAGTGATAGCAAACAGTCTTGCAGTATTAGCAAGGGCGCAGTGATAGCACTGGGGATAGCAGTGGAGAAATATCAGCAGGAGGAATTGGGAGATTATCGGAGTTCTGCCAGTGAGAGGCAAGGAATTTTGTATCTCTTAGTTTGCTGAAGTTTAATATATTTCTCATCTGCAGTACTGGTTTTCCCTTCGCGGTTTTTCTAGGGACAATTGTCCAAAATTATTGTGTTCATTGTGTTGCTTATTTCTTTCCGTATTTTTATTGGTGAAGTTGCAGTTGTGTTATTTTTCGATATTCAGCTATAAATTTATTTTCAGCAGTTAAATAATCTTTATGAGATAGGAGATTAATAATCAGTGACTGCAATAGGAATTTTCACAAGACATTCTACCAATCTTTGTTTTTCCAAAACTAAATGGTACATATTAATGTTTTTCGCTCCTTAAGAAATGGATGAAATAAGAATTAGAGATATCAGGATTTTCAATTTCGCCATTTTTATGTTTAGACGAGAGGCATAATCTTGACAAATTCATAAATAGTTATTCAACCCTCTCATGTTGCTTTAATACCATCGGTGGCCAGTAGATAATTACCTGGTTTTTCATAGTTTAATTTTCAAAATTTGAAGTACATCTGATAATGCGACCTAAACTGATATAACCAATTTTTTTTAATCTTTCTTTAGTAAATGACATGTTTAAATTGAGGAAAAATGCAAGTGAATGAAATTCTTATGCCCATTAGTTAATGGTATATATCAACGAAAATGGAGGCAAAAAAATCAAGAATAAGAGCAGGCACAAGAGCAATCTCCCAACAGGAATATACAATGAAGTAGGTGTAACCTCCAGCGACATATATGCCTTTAAAGTAAAAGATAATACCAAGTTCTTACGAAAGATTAACATTTAATAAATGGAATGAACCATAGTTTTTCAATATTATATATTGTTGTTGTGTAGTAGAATACATAGGTATAATCTAATTTGGCAAATGAAGAACACACTTAGGTTTGTAGTCATTCCATATCTTGTAACCCCTATTGTTTAAGTGTTCAAAGGTTTCAATATTATATGAAGTTGATGTGTTGAGGATTTGACAATGTTAAAAGGGGTGTGAATGATCATTGCAGAGTTGACACAAACTATCAAAGCATTCACATGATTGTAAGTAGAAATTTATTTTCATGCATGAGGTATGAAATGTTTCAATTTCTTGACGTGTTTATATTCAATGAACTTAGGGAAGCTGCATTATGAATTAGAACTAATTATTAAATTTAATGTGTATATCTTAATAAATAGATTGAACAATATTATAATTATATTAAAACTAAAATTTATTTTAATATTAATGTCATTGCTATTTCATATGATGTATGTAATAATGTGTTAATATAATTCATATCATTAATAAAATTTAAATTTTATTGAACTATGAAAGCTAGTGGATATGTAGTTAAAAAATAATTATTTTGCACTCATTTTTTCCATCAAGAACCAATAGAATAACAAATATGTTTACAATTATATACAAAAAATAATAATTTACATGTAGCCTCTTAGATTGTTATTGATTTTTTTTTTAATTCTATAAATTCATAGACCAAACTAATAAAATAATTTGAATGCAATAAATACATTAGTACTCCAGACTTATTTAAAAAATTAATAATTCTCACATATAAATGATAAATTACATGAACTGATAGAAAATACAATACATTTTTATTGAATCGCTTTTGAAAGATAAACAAACCTTTTATAATGACAATTTGCGGAAGCATGGAAAAATAAATTTCAAAACCAAATCAATTCCCTGAAAGTATCTCTGCCCCCACCTCTTCTTCAACACAATAAATACCAACAGTAATGTGAAACCTGCTACATATGAGAGTCCCACTCCCATATCATAACCTAGAGTTTCTTCACTTTGCCCCGTTTCATTAAGAGGTTTAGAAATGGGAGGACTAGGAGCAAATTCTGGCCAAGAACATTTCTTCGGAAGTGGACACCCCCATAGATTTGGATTGCCTGAATATGATGCTTCAGTAAATGTTGCCATGTGCCCTCCTTGCGGTATACTCCCTGAAAGGTGGTTGTTGGAAAAGTTGACAGCTCCCAAGTAGCTCAAAGAACCAAGATCTGGAGGGATTTGTCCAGAAAAATGATTTGTAGAAAGGTCTAATGTTTCCAGCCAAATCATTTGAACAATACTATTTGGAATAGCACCATTGAAGTTGTTCATGGAAAGGTTGAGCAGCTTCAATCCCTTCAATTTTCCTAAATCAGAAGGAAGATAACCATTCAACTGATTGTTTGAAAGGTCGATGGCAGCCATTGTGGGGAAAATATATGTGTAGTGCTCATCTCTGCCTTTGGAATCCATAGTCAAATCATTCTTATATGTATATGAGGTGAAGTAGGAGGATTCTCCTATTTGAAGTTGAACTCTTGAAAATTCCTGATTTACTTCTGCCATCATTGCTTGTAAACTAAAAATAATGTGTGGTATAAGACCTGACAGTCGATTTGATGACAGGTCCAAGATTTTTAAGCTCTCCAGCTGTCCAATTTCTGCAGGAATACAACCTTCAAAATTATTCTTCCTCATTGCCAACACTTTCAGCTCTGAAAGGTTTCCTATCAGCTTTGGAATGCGGCCTTCCAAGAAGTTTTGCCCAACATCTAGAAAATATAACTTTGTGCAGTTTGATATGGAGGGAGGGAATGATCCACTCAGCTGGTTATTCTTTAATAGGAGTACTTGTAGTTCACTTAGCTTACCAAGCTCATACGGGATCATTCCCCTCAAATTATTATCCCCCAAATTCAGGTGCTGAAGGTTGGAACAATTCGCTAAGATAGGAGGAATGATTCCACTCAAATAGTTATTTGCCAAATTCAAAATCTCTATTGAAGAGATACCCTGTAACTGTGAAGGAACATTTCCTGTCAGAAAATTGTCGTTAAGCAGCAATACTTCTATATGTGGAGGCCACGTTGATGGTATCTCACCATAAATTGCATTTCTAGACACATCCAAGACCTCCAATGGATTCCACGCAGAAGTATCTAGCAAAAGCCGACCTTGGAGATGATTTGCAGTGAGGTTGATGTAGAGAATACGCATATCCAGTAGCCACGAAGGAATTTCTCCAACAAGATTATTGTCAGATAGTTCCAACTTTGCAAGTGAGAACTGAGTTGAAATAAACGGCGGGATTTGACCACCCATTTCACATGATGTGATATATAGGAAGAATAACTGGAATGGGGGAATCCAAGTGGTGCTGATATTAAGTACACAATTTGACAAGTACAGACTATCCAATTTGTCAAGGTTGTGAAAGAAAGCCTCTGAGATTGTCTGTTGGCCGTCTAATGAGAGATGGAGATATATTAGTGAGGAAGGTAGCGCTGAGGGGGTAATACTCTGGTTGAATGCATTCCCGTTTGCAAACAGCTGCAAAAGGGAGGATAGCCTTGACAATGTGGAGGGGAGAGTTCCGGTTAATTGGTTGTAAGACAGATCCAAGGTTTCCAGCAGATAGAGATTCCCCAAAGAATCTGGGATAGAACCAGATAGAGAATTATTAGAAACGTCAAAATACTTGAGCGAGGAGATCTTGCCTAGAGAATATGGAATCTTACCAGTCAAGTGATTTCCAGGAACATCTAACCTAATCAGAGAAGATAGATTACCCAGGCAGGATGGTAAGCTTCCATTCAGTTGGTTGTAAGAAAGATCAACCTCACTAAGGTTGTTGAGCATACAAATAGTACTGAGGACACTTTCTCCTTCCAAAACGTTATGTGCTAAATGAAGGAGAGAAAGAGAAGAAAAAGATGGAATATTTCCGCTCAGCCTATTATAAGATAGATCCAGTTCTGCGAGAGAAGAGAGACTTCCCAAACAGGACGGTAAGCTTCCATTGAGTTGGTTGTAGGAGAGATCAACCTGAGTAAGGCTGCTGAGCACACAGATAGTACTGAGGACAGACTCACCTTCTAAAGCGTTATGTCCTAAAAAGAGGAGAGAAAGAGAAGGAGGCAATGGAATATTCCCACTTAACATGTTATAAGATAGATCGAGCTCTGTGAGAAAAAAGAGTGTTGTGAAGCAGGGAGGAAGGGTACCTGTTAATCCCATGCTGCTCAGGCTGACGGTTGCAACAAAAGTGAGAGTGCACAAGCTCTCAGATATGACGCCGCCCTCCACTCCAGGAAATGCACCACCCTGTATATCAACAGCAAGTACATGATGGGTGGTGTTATGGCAGGAAATGCCATCCCAGAGACAGCAATCTCCTCCCTCCTCCCACGAGCTCAGATATGAAGACTGCAAAGAGTAAGTTAATGCTTCTTTGAATTGAAGGAGAGCTTCTCCTTCCCCGTGAATACAGCCACAGCAGAAGCGGAGAAGAAAGAGGGGAACAATAGCAAACAAGAATAAGCGCGCCATGAGTTTGGGTGATGTGGCTGGTAAGGAGAGGGCAACCGATTATATAGAAGGGTGGCTTGCTGGGGTCAACTACCAGGCGCGAGACTTTCGTTAGAAGAAAGAAGAGGGGTCAAGTAACTTTGGGGTCAGCTAACAGCCGCGACGCGTACGCTGCGAAACAATCGCGAACGCGTACTGTGGCGAAACAATCGCGAATGCATAGTTTGGCGAAACAATCGCGAATGCGTACTGTAGCGGAACAATCGCGAATGCATACTTTGGCGAAACGCATAGATGAAGAGAGGGAGTAGAGGAATGGCCAAACAATCGGGAACGCATCGTGTTCTTAATATATTTTAATATTAATTAGCTAGTTTGAATGCTATAAAGAGGCCTGGGGCAGCATTGGTAGGGAGCAGAGAAATGGCGAATCGCAAAGCATGGATGGTGCTCCTGTTTGTGATGGTGATGGTGGCGGTGGTGGGAGGGGACAAGTGCGGGGAGGAGTTGCAGGGGTTGGCAAGCAAGTGCGCTCCCTTATTGCAGGGCAGCGCTCCCTCTGCAGCGTGCTGCGGGGTCATCAGGAGCGTCGACCTCTCGTGCGTGTGTCCCAAGGTCACTCCCGCTGTCGCTGCCTCCATCAACGTCCCCAAAGTCGTGAGCATCGTCCAGAGCTGCGGTAGAAACGTCCCTCACCACACTCGATGCGGAAGTAAGCACACGCCCATCCTCCTTTCTTTTTCCTCCTTGCATTTCCATAACTAACCCTCCTCTCTCTCCTTGATTGAAATCCATGTTGCAGGTGTTGTGACGCCTTGATTCAAATCCATTCATGGAAGCTCGCGGACTCCTCCTATTCGTAGCGTAATCCTATTTAAGACCGTTTAAATAAAATGTTTGCCTTCTTCAACGAGGACAAATGTGCCATCCTTCATTAGTCTGTTTTATCTATTATATACGTTGCTGCTTTGACACATGTTCTTCAAGGCGCAATCATGTTTATGTATAAGGAAAATATTACACTTGGATATTTTGTTTAAATTGTGATTTTGTCCACCACTAGGAAGATATGTAACTCTACGCTTATGACTAAAATAAATGGTAGAAAAAATTGTTATTTAGGTTGTTTCAAAATTTCACTACCAAAATTGTATTGTTGTTGTTACAGGGCTTGAAGTCTTTTTCCATCTCATGAATATTGAATAGAAGTGATGTTAGTAGATCTATTATTGCCATATCTAAATATTTTAGTTTAAACACTTTAGTTTGATGTTATACATATAGAATATAATTTAGATATCATTGATCATCATTATTCTAGATCTATATCTAGTTGAATCTTGTTAAGTACTTTGTGTATTTTTGTCATCATTGTTTGTAATCTAAAAATGATATATGGTTTAAATTGTGATTTTGTTCACTATTAGAAAGATATGGAATTGTAGGCTTATCACCAAAATATTTGTAAAATAAATTGTTAAAGCTTGTTTAGAAATTTTACAACCAAAAAAGTATTATTGTTGTTACATGGCTTGTAGTCTTTTTCGATCTCTCCCACTTTCTGAATATTGAATGCGAATGATGTTAGTAGGTCTACTATTTCTATAAGTAAATTGTGTGGTTTGATGTTACACATATGGAATATGACGTAGATACCATTGATTGTCATTATTCCAGATCTATATCACGTTGAATCTCATTGAATTCCTGATTGGTTTATATAAACATTGCTGATGGGTTACTGAATAGTTGAATAGTTAGTAATCATAAGAAAGAATACAATTTCCAATGAATTATATTTTTTTAATATGATAATTTATTTGGGCTTATTTAAAGATAGTTTTTTTTCCTTCTCTATTGTAGAAGATTTGAACTCGGCCATCTAAATACCTAGAAAAGGTCTACGTGAATCTAATACACTAAGTTTAAAACATGCAGTTCAAGAAGCTTTTTCTTTAATTTAAGGATAAACATTATTATTTTCTTTATTGTGAAAATATTTTAATATAATTCATAATTTCCTTACATAGTTTAACACTTATCCTCTTTAAAAATAATATAAGTGTCTTTACTCGTAGAATATTTTAATATTATTTGATCCCTATTAGTTGAACATTCCCATGAATTTTCATTACTCTTTATTTTAGTTTGCATGTGAGATTGTATCTTAAAATCTTTGTGCAAAAACCTAAAAAATGTTTCTTTTACCCATATCACAAAACTCATTCAGCCACCCCTAGATTTTGGTTTCATCTTATTGCCTAGTACACATATGCCATCAACTTATCACCTAATGCCTAATAAATTAATTAAGTAATTTTGATGTGATTTAGTTAATATAGTTCATCAATTTATCATTTTCATCTAAATTAATGAAATAATTTTAAATTATTTAATGAACTCAACAACGTATGTTTTTTATATGCAATAAATAAATAATTCTTAATTATTGAATCAAACCATTAATTTATTTCTTATAATCCACTATAATTAATAATTTTAAATATTTAATTAGCAAACACTTCTTCTATACTAAAATAAATAAATTTAATTTCTTTTTCTACTTTTATCTCCCCTAAACTAAATAAAATAAGTTTTATTGAATCAATTTCTATTGTTTTAACTAGCTAGATGAATGGAATAATTCTAATCATTTAATTCTATTAATACCTCTCACCACACATCTAGTTCACCCATCCTCGCAACAATAAACTCTCCTTCCACCCCTCATACACTTGGTTAACTAATCAATTATATTTGTGAAATTCCAAAGCACATTGAGCTAAATATTTTAATTAAAAATTAAAAAAATGTTCAACTCTTCCACAAATACTGCATCTCCTCATAAGTCCCTCAAATCATTATAATATTAACTTCAAGATTAACTCCTATTCATTCATCACAACTCTTTCAAAGCTATAAATCAAACCTATCTTTCATCATTCATTGAGCATTGAAATCTATATCAAATGTGTATGAATTTCATACTCGAGGAATGCTATAGTCATGTTGACAAATTAATCCACCAACATATCATATTACTCACACCACATTTAAATATAATATACAAGATTATGGTCTTTGTAAATGTATGGCCATTATTATCTTTTTACATGTATTCATTTTGCACTTTATTAAGTGACTTTGAAGATGAATTTCAAGTATTTTTTTCCATTGTTACTATTTTTTCTTTTGAGCTCCCAAATCAATGAGTACACTTTCAAATGTTTACCAAGTAGATGTAACACATCCCAAGTACGTCCACCTTCAAAATATTGAGTAAAAAATACATCATCATTTCATCTTATCATTTATGTCACCAGTTACTTGGTCACATAAATAATTGAACATGCAAAAACCAAAGATAACCCTTTAGTACCTAGTGATAGTCACTTTATCCAAAGTGGAGGAGATAAACCACTCATACAAGATATAGCTATACACATAAAAGAGTGCCTTCTTAACCAAGTTCATTACTCAACTTAGCTTAGGAATTTCATCAATGATGATATCACATAATCCCACCTAAATTGACTCAAAATCAATAAGGATCAAGTCTATACAAAATTAAGTGAAGAAGATGAACCATCACCTAACTTTAATAGGATTTAACTTTTAATAGACTCATCCACAAGAACCTACCTTAGTTACCAAAACACAACATTTGTCACAAATCCCATTAAATGACTATACTACACTTAATATCTTTTTTTTTCTACTTTCTCTTCTATGTCATAAGCACATCCTCACATTATTGACATCCCTAAAGTCTATTGAAACTTCTACCAAGAGAAATGTGATAATTTTTCATATGAGCCATAAAATATCATTTCATATTATATTCCAACTTCACATTAAACATTCAGCGAAAAATTATTTATTCCCTCTCCATTTCTAAAATATTAATCGTCAATCGAGACTGTCTTCTCAGCATAGACGATTTCCAAATCAATTTTACCACAAATATATGATCTTTTAACTTCAACCTCCTAAAAATAGTATCTTCAAGGTGGACATCAATTTCCAAAAATACAGTGGTCACTCCAAATCTCAACTCATAAAATAGGGGGATCATGTCACTTGCCACATGGAAGGATGATACCCCTCCAAGAGTGACCACAAAGTGAATGAAAAATGTAGGAAATTAACAAACATTAGAATAAATTATTATTTTCCAAATAAATAATAATTTAATACTGTAAATCAAAGGTTCACATGCTTTAAATCCAAAATCTCTATCACACAATCACACCTAAATTGACTCAAAATCAATAAGGATCTAGTCTATACAAAATTAAGTGAAAAAGATGAACCATCACCTAACTTTAATATGCTTTAACTTTTAATAGACTCAGCCAACAAGAACCTACCTTGTTTACCAAAAGACAATATTTGTCACAAATCCCATTAAACAACTATACTACACTTAATAAGTTGTTTTCCACTTCCTCTTATATATCATAATCACATCCTCACATTATGCCTAAAGTTTATTGAAACTTCTACGAAGAGAAATATGGTATGTTTTCACGTAAATCATAAACTATCATATCATATTATAGTCCAACTTCCCACAAAAAATTCACCAAAACATTCTTTATTCCCTCTCCATTTCTAAAATATTAATCATCAATTGATACTACTCAAAATAGAAGATTGCCAAATCATATTTACCTCAAATATAGGAACTTTTGACTTCAACCTTGTAAAAGTAGGACCTTTAAGGTGGGCATGAATTTCCAAAAATAATAGGAGTAACTCCATATATCAACTCATAAAATAGAGGAATCATGTCATACATGTCACCTGCCACATGATAGGATGTCACCTCTCCAAGAGGGACCACAAAGTGAATGAAAAACATAGGAAATTAACAAACAGTAGAATAAATTATTATTTTCTAAATGACTAATAATTTAATATTGGAAATCAAAGGTTCACATGCCTTAAACCCAAAATCTCTATCCTCCTCTCATAGTCATTCTCCTACTAGTGATCAACAAAGGGATAAGATTCATTCATATCCTCACACTCAAACCCCTTGGTCATGGGCTTCTCCTCACTGTGATGTCAACCAAAAATATGCATTATGGAATTTCTGGTGAAATTTTTCTTCGCATCCCCTTAGGAATGCTACTTTTGGGTGACCTTTTAAGTGTGTTTGTTCATTTACTACTGGTGTTCCTAGGTGGTCAATTGATGATTCTTTGAAATGGTGCTTAATTTGGCCTTGGCACTATTTATAAATAGCACTAAAAATAGATCTAAACAAATTAATGAGGGGTCAGATATCCACAAAATCTTTGTAGACCACACTAATTTATGAAGCAAGCTAGGTGACTAGGACCTATCACCTCTTCCTGATATTTTCAATCTTTTTTCTTAGAAACTTTGATTATGATATTTGTTTTTCTTTCAATCTTAGCACCATGTGACTCTCAAGGTGTGATATTGTATCTAACCATCTTTCCTTTGAGAAAATGTGTACTTTTATTCATTATTGTGTGATATGAAAAGAGAAGCATCAACATAGAGGAAAGATAAACCCCCCTTTTCAAATGTAGAAATATCATACATTAGGAAGATTAAAACCCCAATTAGATGAAATAGGGATTCAAGCTCTAATTAGGATATCCTGGTTCTTCCCTAAAGTACGATATTGATTTGAAAAGTGGGATGATATTGTCAAGATTATGAAATTTGAAATGAAAATGTAATAAAGACAAGTTTACCTTGAAGAAATGAAAGAGATGTTGTAATATCTAAAATTTGGGGGCTTTTTGCAAGGGATCTCCTATGTAAGATTTGCATAATGAGAGAGAGATCCTAAGTCCAAATTTTAGTTTCTTACGTTTAATTATATTGATCAAAAGGATGGAAAAGAACATGTAAAGAATAGAGGGATAAGATGCCTACCTCATAACATAGCAGATTTGGAAAAACTCATTTTCTGAGTTTTGTAGACTATTTCTGGAAATTTTGATAGTTGATCTCGAACTAGAACGCAGAGAGGAACAAAACCCAGAAATATTTTTTTGATCCAATGTCGTCTTATGAAAAAGGTTGACCCTGTACAACAAATGCCAACCCTATCCTACACAGATCCGAAAGTGTCCCTGTTTTCACTGTCTGAAAGAAGACTGAAAAGGGTATCCAGATCTAGTCTCAAATCTGCTATCCTACACCTACAAATATCTAAAAAAGGGGTTTTGGGGTGGCTATATAGGGTTTTTCCTTAGTCAAACCCCCATTTTGGTGGTTTCCACCTCCACGAATAGCCAAATATAGAATGTATAGTGTGTGTGTGTATTGCTCTTTTGGAAAGAGCCTTTAGACATGCAATATCGAGATCTAATCCTCTAGATTAACAATCCTAACATAACATGGAAATGAGAAAGAAATGCATAGATTTGAATATAATAAAGAAATCATAGCAAGCCCCCAAGGCTAAAGTATTCCTATCAAATCACAATTCATAATTGCTACCCCATGGTAATGTCCTTTGAATGCTTGAATGTTGAAAATAGTAGATCTAAAGAGAGTGCCTTCTTGCTTCAATGAAGATCCACCATAGCTTATCCTTGAAAATGCTTGATTGAAGATAATGATATGAATTCCTAGCTTGTCCTTCAATATGATCCTCTTGCTTGTTTGCATCATAATTTAATCATGTCATCTCCTGAATTCGTTTCATCTCATGTCATGATCAAATGAAGGCAAATGAGAGTGTTTATATAGAAATCTCAATATAGGTCTCCTAGGGAAATGCAAGGGACTCAAATTAAAATTTCATCTCAAATCATGGTCCAATTAAAATCACCAATCAAGGAGGGAACATAATAATTCAAATATAAGAGAAAGCACTTCCGCATCCGAACCCGGGGACCCATTTTAAGTTCCGGACCCCGATAAGCTCTGGATGTGAAAGCAGGGACCCATACCTAACAGAGAACAGGGTCGACCTCAGCCTTGACCTAGGATAGGGTCAACCTTGGCCCTAACCTAGGACAGGGTTCACCTTGACCCTATCCTGAGGTTTCAGGCAGGTCTCCAGAATGTTGCAGAGAGGCTCCCAGGTCAGTTGGGGACCTAGGAAAGTGGGGGAATGAGCCAAAATGTTAAGAAGGCCTAGAGGCCTAGAGAGAGGGTAGGATGAGGTCTAGGAGGAAAAATACATAGGTCCTACCTAGATAAAGGAGCCATGGAGAGGGAAATCTAGGAGGATCCACAAGATCCTAACCCTAATTTTGCCTAATCAAACATATATGCAATTCTAACATGAAAACAAGCTAAACGAGGGTGCTAAACTCATGAAAATGGAAGTGCTTCCATTTTAAGATGATAAATTTAGCCCCCACTTTAGCTTAGCTATGATACTATGTGAATATGCAAGCTAAAGTAAGAAAACATCATAAAGTATAAAAAGGATATAGCCAAGTCCTCAATGCGAAGATCCTGCAAAAAAACCATTAGTATCCGCAACCTGTAGCACACGAGGTTAATGAAAATCCAAACAACACCTAGGTCTTACTATGATGATCTTGAGAAGTATATAGGGCCCCTTATGCCCCCTGATTTGGCTTACTATTTCATGGAAGGTGAAACAGGGTGATAAGGTGAGTTCTATATACTGAATATGCAATTCATTGAAGAGTCCTTTCTTAAACAAGTTATAAGTTTCCTAAACCTTCCTAAACTAATTCTAGAGGTTAGATATCTGAATCACAATTCCAATGCCTCTTATGACATTGAAAATGGAGTTACCGAACTCAAGTTATGATGAAAAGAGTAGATGTCTATCTAAATGCATATAAAGGGAAAATTTAAATTTAACCTTCGTAACTTGAAATGAAACCCTAGAAAAACCCTAATTTATTGCTTACAAATAGGAGAAAGAGATACTTACCCCCTCATTCTTACCATTTACAGAGTTGGAGCAAGGAGATAGGATGCCAAAGAGAGGAATTTTGAGCGAGCCGCATGGAGGTCCTGAGAGAGTGCCTAGCTAGTAGATAGCCATTGCCCGAGGTAAGTTCCTATTTTTAGTATCTATGATTGAAATTTTGATGTTTTTATAGGGAAGGTCAACCTTGACCCAAGAAGGTTGACCTTGACCTAGTAAGGTTGACCCTAACCCTTTAAGGTCGACCCTGTCTGGGAAGGTTCTGTCCTTGTTGGGGAGCAGGTCGACCTTGACCCATTAAGGTCGACCCTGACCCCTAAAGGTTGACCCTAACCCCTAAAGGTTGAACCTGTCCTATTAAGGTTGACTCTGTCCAGGTTAGGTGGGTTTTGAAGTTGTTTGATTCAGAAGGACTGATATGCTTCATGTTTTTGTTTGCAGGATCCAGTCTGTCTTCAAGAGTATCCCTTTGGAGGGTTACTTTTATTTGTCAGAGAGTGTGTCTCCAAGCTACAGCTAGAGGAGATAGAGTTGTTGAGAGATGTGGGATTGTATTGGGTAGCAGACCTACCACAGCTGAGGTTCCATTGATCTATGATATTGGCCATGATAGAGAGATGGGATGAGGATACATGTTCCTTCCATCTTCCATCAGGAGAGATCACAGTCACATTGGAGGATGTGTATAGGATCCTATGAATTTTGATTTGAGGTGAGCCTGTCAGACTGAGAGTACCGCGAGGTGCTCCTAAGATTTTTGTAGATATGGAGTATTGTTTGGGATGAGTGCCACAGTTACGGACTCGATCAGATCATATTTCTCTAGCAGCCATTCTAGCGGCTTCGACACCTCTGGTATGGAGAGTGATGCTTTGTATTCTTGCCTTGGTTGTAGTGCCCAACACAAAGGGTACAATATTTCCAGCACCATTTACTCATCTCGTACGCAAGATGGAGAGTGACAGAGTCATCATCTCATGGGGCCGTAGCATGTTGGCTCATCTGAGCTGAGTCAGTTGCTGAGATATAGGCGGGAGAGTCTTATAGTGTGCACCTTGCTATAGATTTGGATATTTAAGCATTATGCATGTACATGACCACAGGGTACTCCTGTGATGATAGATGTGAGCGCACTGAGAACCTATGCATATCTGCTAGTTGATGTCTTGCAACATGGAGATATCCTCTTTTGGAGGGTATTCTTTGACCATATACCAGGGATAAATGTGATTTGGAGACCGTATTGTCAGATGGTAGAGTGACAAATACCCAACAGTAGTTGAGACACAAAAGCACAAGCTGCTAGAAGGTCCTACCCAGCATGTCATCATGCCTTACTTTTATGATAGGGTGATGAGGCAGTTTGGTTTGATACAGGGAGTCCCTCAGGGAGTACCCTGATACGCATATCTGGTGAGATATTATTAGAGACCCGGCACCATACATCGACTGACAGTAGCTGATATTGTGGATAGTGATACAGATGAGACCGAGGATATAGAGGTAGCCCCTGAGCTATCTTATGCTGGTGTTAGCAGAGAGTATATCACATACTGGAGTTTATAGGGGACCCATTCTATCTTTCCTGATGACTACCCAACAGGTGATCCAGGTGCAGATAGGAACCACCGAGGAGATGACATACCAGTAGGAGAGGAGGAGGATCAGAGAGATGAGGAGGAGCCTCCCCTCGAGGGAGATCCTATGGAGGAGGAGAGAGAAGAGGAGAGAGTAGAGGAGAGAGCAGAGGAGTGAGCAGAGGAGAGAGTAGAGGAGCGAGCAGAGGAGATGCCCCCAGGTCGCAGTACAGGGACCGGTGTTTAGGTAGTTTATGTTACTCCCTTGAGATCACAACAACCTCCTCAAGCACACAGAGAGACACCACCACCGAGGCCTAGACAGAGGGAACAAGGAGAGAGCAGTAATTCTATGCCCCCACCATCCAAATCCTTTAGTGATGCCTAGGTAGGAGATCTAGGTACGATACAGCTTATTAGAGTGTTTTAAATAAAGATTTTTGCTTTTCAGAAGAAGAAATTAAAGAAGTTTCATATTTGAATTTTGCAGGGAGCATAGCGGAGTGGAGGATTTTTGTATCCGAACTTCTGAAGGATACATGTATATCCTACTGACTTCCAGCTAGCGAGAGAGACTCCCTTATAGGACAAAGGGATCCTGGAAGACATGCAGATATCTTCCTATGTGTTCAGCGAGAGTTGAGGTTATGCAAGGAAAGAGAAGAGAAACTGATGGCTGACCTAGAGAGAGCCCAGGAGCGGATTGAGGAGATGAACATATCAAGGAGTCACACACAGTCTACCATTATAAGATCCTTAGCTTCACATCACAGATCTGAGAGAGCTGGGAGCCACCGACCTTCAGAGCATAGGGATAGAGATTGATAGATATGGCCTTTATGCCACATATGTACCAAACTCGGAAAAAACTTTATTTATGAAGAAAATTTTGTTTTTGGAGAAATTAGTTCTATGATTGATTAATTTTACTTTCATCAATGCACACAACTTAATAAAAGAAAGAGGAAAGGAAAAATATGTATGAATGCATTCTAATTTACATAACTTATAAAATAATTATTGTATAAGGAACACATACATACATAAATAAAGAAATGATGAATTAGGGATAATAATATTTGAGATGCATAATATTAATAGGTTCATTAAGAGGAACACCATTCATATCAGCGATTTTATAAGTGCCTGAAGTAAAATCCTTACTTATGACAAAGGGTCCAAGCCAATTTGGACTAAATTTTCCTTTTTCTCCTAGTAAAGCATTCACATTTCTTTGGTTCTCATATAAGACTAAATCACCTACTGAAAATTACCATTCAATCACCTTGTGATTATATTGTTTTTGGAGTGATTTATGATAGGCCTTAATGTGTTCCAAAGCATTTATTCGTTGTTCATCTAACATTTCTAATTCTTGTAATCGTTGTTCCCGAAAAGTATCTTTGTCAATGATCCCATGAAATGAAACACACAAGGAAGGTATTTCTAATTCCAAAGGCATGATAGCATCAGTCTCATAAACAAGATTATAAGGTGAAGTGCCAGTCGCTGTTCAAACGCTAGTCTGATAAGCCCACAAGGCATAAGTAAGTTGTGTATGTCAATCTTTCGCATGTTTGTTAACTGTTTTCTTTAATATTTGTTCAATAACCTTATTCGATGCTTCATCTTGACCATTAGATTGAGGGTAATAAGGAGTAGAAATCTATGTTGTATACGATATTTCTCCATGAATTTCATGACTTCTTTGTTCTTACAAGATGTACCATTATTCGAAACTATCATTGAAGGAATACCAAAGGGTGATACCACAATAGTGGGTTACACTTTTTTGCCTAAACGGACATTGAAGTCTACATTTTGAGAAAAATGTTCACATTTAGATGCATATTGTCGTTAAACTATTTGAAATCAGAAGATGAAGTAAACTAGAGTCTTTTAGGATTTTCTGGCTAGATTCTAAATATATTTTTTTAATTTTTTTTTTAATTGATTTTAATGGTTTTTTGTTTCTCCCACTAAAACTACTATGTTGCTGAAAACGTCATTTTCAAAAAGGTACAATGACTTCGTACATCATAAATTTTTTTCTAAAATAGATATCAATGCGCTTCTTTCAAATTTGGTTTTGTAACATCCATATAGAGGGCATGCAATTTTTTTGATGACATTATCATGATTATTGCATATTTTATCAATGTTTGAAGTAGACTAAACTATAATTGTGACATACGTTGACTGCGTAGCTGATAACTTGTTGTGTATTTATCAAAATTCAATTATTATTTTTTTGATAGAAAGAAGACTCAAAGCTGGAGGGCACTATTATTTTTCAAATTTTTTTTCTTTTTTCTACTATTTTTCATTGAACGTCAAACCTAGAAGTTTATATTGGATAAAAAACCTACATCCGATGCACGTCAAAATACATAGACCTAATTAATTCAAAATTTGTCAAATCTATATTCGTTAGAAAGCTTGTTTAGAGTACTTGTGCAATGCAAAAGGAGGTGTCCCTATTCTTCCATTTGAGCCCCGGGCTTGAGCCCTGAAGCCATGAAAACTGTAGATTTATTTTAGCCTTTGCAGATAGCCTCAATTTTGGGGGTTTCAATAGAAAGTACTTTCGATCGAAACTAATTAGATTTTAGTGGGATTTTGACCCATACGCATGTTAAACTAAGAAATTACTTTCAATAGAAAGTACTTTCGATCTAAACTAATTAGTTTTGATCGAAATTACTTTCTATCAAAAGTACTTTCTTAGTTTAACATGCGTATGGGTCAAAATCGCACTAAAATCTTTACTAGCTTAGTTTCGACCAAAACTAACTTAGTTTCGATCGAAACTAGGTTACTTTCAATTGAAACTAGGTTAGTTTTGATAGAAACTAAGCAAAAAAGGTATTTTTGATCGAAACTATTAATGTTTCGATTCAAACAATCATGTACTTTCTATCGAAAGTACCTTACTAAATCCTCCCACCTCGTGGATTTGTGAGGAATTTCTTCCTCCAAAAAAGTGTAACCCACTATTGTGGGATCACCCCAAATCGTGCTATAATATCGTTAAGGATGAAATCACAGATAACATCTGCGATAGTAGAATGAAGAGGACTAACTTCTACCCATTTAGTAAAGTAATTTGTAGCTGTGAGGATGTACGTATGTCCTTGAGAAGAAGCTAGGGAGATTTTTCCAATAAGGTAAAAACCCCAAATGCTAAAAGGCCACGGAGCAACCTGATTATGAAGCTCACAAGAAGGAGCATAAATTGAATTAGCATGTTGTTGACACTGAGGACACTTTTTGACAAATGTAAAGGAATATTGCTCCATTGTTTTCCAGTAATATCCCATTCGGAGGAGTTTATTAACTAAAGATTTTCCACCAAAATGTCCTCCACAAGAACCAGAGTGAGCTTCTGCTAAAGCTACAGGTACTTCAGTTTTGTTAAGAAATCTTAATAGTAAACCATTGTAAGAACGTTTGTAAAGTGTTTCCCCTAAAATGATATAGCGGGCTGCAATTTTTCTAATACGATTACGTGTGTTCCTTGTTGCTGATTCTGGAAAAGTATTATCTTTCAAAAAATTAAAGATATGTGAATACCATTCATCTAAATGCAAACTACAACAATTAACAACTTTACACTCAAAAAGTAGTGCACTTCTATGAATCCTTACAAGCAAGGAAACTCAAGAATGAGCCCTCACAAATCGATCCATAGCTCTTTATGTATGGAGTTGCAAGATTTGTAAAATTGCTCTCAGCTAGAGCTATAAACTCATGACCTTGCCAATAAACCACACAACGAGAGATTCATAATGAAAAAAGGGCAAGAATGCCAATATATCCAATGAATCAAATGTATGCAATGCAATGCAAATCTAAATGATAATGCAAACTAATCTATGAAAATAAAAGTACAATGCAACTAATCTGTGAAAGGAAATAACAAGTGTTACCAAGCCTTCCTATTTAGACTATGTGAGATTATTCTATTGCATAAAAGAAAACTAAGCTATGAAATGAAACTATGAATGTTATAACAATGCAACTATGAAAGCAAATATGCAACTACAATGAAATGCAATAACAAGTCTTCAAAGAGCTCCAAATGACCTAGAAAACTTGCAGCATAAGTCTAGCATGAAAACCTAAGATGTCAAAATGAAGGAGAGAGCTCTCCTTTTATAAGAAGTGAGATATCAATGGACGATGTAGATTAAGAGGCAAAAATCTTAATCAAGGGTGGAGAAAAAAAGAAGCTTGATCCTTGTGCACAAATATCCTCCAATAGGAAAATAAGAGTTGACTTTTGTGTCTTTTTCCTTTTTTTAAGAATAATGCTTTATTTGTGCAACATAGGATAAGAAGAAAAGTGAGGATTTTTTATTTAAATAAAAGAGGAGGAAATTCCTTTTAATTAAATAAAGGCTTAGGACAAAGTGATTTTATTATTTAATTAAGAGAGTTTTTTAATTAATTAAAAGAAAGCATGTTCTCTTAATTAAATAATATTTTTATTTTTATTTTTTCTCTTTTAAATTAAATAAGGCTCAAACCTTAAGAAATATTGAATTGATTATGATTTGATCAAGGAAATTGATATAATTGATATTGTTGATATTTGAAAATATTGATTCAGGAATTTGATAAATTGAGAAATGGGGCCCAAAGTATAGGTGACCATTTTAGGGTGCATACATTTGCCCCTCTTTGACAAATGTGTGGTCGACACGGGAACACATGTAGTCAAAGAATGCAATTGAAATGTGAGGTCAAAATGGGATCACAAAACAACCCAGACATGTGGTCGAAACAGGAACACATCAGGACAAAAATAAATAAAGGATTCTGGACATGAGGTCAAAACGGGATCATATCCAAAATAAGAACTAAGAATCTCAAGCTTGAGTGAAAGCTCACAGAAAAATAGCTGAATCAAGAAAATCAAGGAATCAAGGATTAAAATCCAATAGGCACGGCCCCCTCAGAATCGAAAGCGGAATCAGATAGAGAGGAACAACAAACTGATAAAGATTTGATCAAATCATAATGAATCACAATAGAGAATAAAGGTGAATAGATTAGCCAATAGGAAGGGAAAACATGCCCCAGTGATGAATTAGAAGAAAATAAGTGGGGTGAATGAAAGACTAGAAGTGTGAAAGACATGGAAAAGGAAGTAATTCCATCAAAGATCAAAAAATTATGCCTCAAAAGGTCAGTCAACTGTACATAAGAGAATGAAATGTGATTTTGATGATCAAGGTGAATGCGGATTTCAGTTTCGATCCTGAAATGAATAGAAAAT